>VWYO01010460.1:173976-187941 GCA_013400275.1 Rhadina sibilatrix
TTTGGTTTGTTTGTTTTTGTTTGTTAGTTTTTTGTTTTTGTTTTTGGGGGTTTTTTTATGTGGATTTTTTATGAGACAAAGCAAAAGTCTTGGAAGAAATTTTCACCCGTTTTTCCCCACCAGCATCCCCTGCCTCCCCACGAAGCTGAGGGCTCCTTGTTCTTCAGGTGCCCCCATTTGCAACCTGGGCTGTAAATTCCCAGCGAAGGATCCTGATCCTCCTGCCATTCCCGGGTCCCTCCCGTGGAGCAGGAGCTGCCCCGGGCCGGCCGGCCCTGCCCACACTGCAGCACCCAGGCCCCGCAGGAGCAGCCGGCGCTCTTTGCTCTGCCATCCCTTCGCAGGGTGAGCCGATTCTGTGCTCGGTGTGGGCAGGCAAGGAAAAAACGGTGATGGAAAGAAGAATTCTGTGCCCCTGCGAGTGCCAGCAGTGCAGGATGCGCAGCGCAGGGTCCCACGGAGCCTCCCCTCCGTGCCGGCCCCATCCTGCATCCCCACTGCCCTCCCACAGCCTCGGGGGAGGCTGCGAGGCCGGCACAGCATCCCTGGAAGCTGCTTCCCAGGGTAGGGGCTGCTTAATGCTGCCGGGAGAGACAAATCCTCGGGCGGAAGCGTTGGGTTTTGGCTGGCTTTCCGTAGTTGTCAGCAGCCAGCTCTATTATTCGGTTTTTAAAAAAAAAATCGCCATCTCCTGGGTTTTCTTGGAAGGGTAGGAAGGCACTTGTTTTATTTCGCTTACTCATGCTGGCGTTTGGATGCTGAGAACTAAAAGGTCGCGGGTTTGCAACTTGTTTTATTCCCTTGCCTGCGGCCACTGCTGGGCTCCTCCCACTTCGTGCCATCGGCCTGGGTCCCCCGTGGTCCCCTGGCAGCCACAGGCCGAGGGGAGCAGGGAAGGGACCTCGGATTTGGGGCCCTTTTCCCCTGTGCGCAGGAGGGGAACCAGGGGCTGAGAGAGACAGAGCTGGGCCTCCCGCAAGCCTCCTCCTGGCCCAACAAACCCACAAATAAATAAATAAATCTCAAGCTTTTCCTGGTGCTGGTGGAGCCTCCCCTTGTGCCCTGGGGTGAGCTTAGTGGGGCAGCTCTCCCGGGATGAGCAGCCTGAGGGGAGTCCTGCATCCCCACATCCCTCAGGTGAGGCTTGGGATTTGTCCTGGGGCACAGCTGGGGACTGTGCTTTGAACTGTTTGCAAAGAAAAGGGGAAATGAGGGAGAGGAAGGGAGAGAAAGAGGAGTAGGAGAAAGAAGGAGAAGAAAAAAAGGGAAAGAAAAAAAGGGAAAAGGAGTTAATGTCACACACTCTGCAACAAAAAGGGTGCAGGGCAGCCCCAGGTTTGCACACTCCCATTTCTCCCAAGCACGCTGTGCAGGAAACATCCAACGGGGGGGCTGAAGAGCAACTGCAGGGGGGACCCCGTGTGAGCCCCCAGTCTGGGCTGTGCTGGGGAAGAACCATAGCCCAGCCCAGATCGGGGTCTGGATCCACTCTGTGCCATCAGTGGCTCACCCAGGTGCCACCCCACAGCCCAGGGTCCCCTGCTGACCCCTCAGACCCCCATGGGGGTTCCCAGCCCTGGGGTGAACAGGGTGAGGCCAGAGCCATGCTGAGCCAGTCCAGGGGGGATCCCAGCCCCTGTGCCCCCAAATCCACCTCCTGTCACCTCTGGTACCGTGGAGCACCCACTGTGACACCACCAGCGTCACATCACAGCAGCCACCCGGTGTGACGCTGGGTACAAACCCACCCCCCCGAGCCCGGCCTGTCGGATTGAGGGCAAAGGGCTGGGGGGGTTCCCCAGGGGGACCCCGGGGCCGGGCTGGTGCCCCAGGGACAGGGCAGGGACACGGGTGGCCGCGGCAGGGCCAGTCCCCGCACAAACCCCACTAGATGGTGCCAGCAGCCCGCGCACGGCCCCGGGCACCGCGCCCCGCCGGGGGGACACTGTCCCTGCTACATGGGAGGGACGCTGTCCGTGCTGCCGATGGGGGTGGGACACTGTCCCCACTGTCCCTGCTGCACTGTCCCTTGTGCCAGGGCCTTGGCGTGAAGCTGGGGCTGGAGCTCTGCTCGGTACTGGGAGCCACAAGCAGGGCAGGGGACCCCCGTGTGACACCCCGGCGCCCCCAGCAGGGACAGCGCCTTGCTCAGGGAGCAGCCGCCACTCCAGGCAGTCCCAGCGCCCCCAGCCCCTCTCCCCGTGCCCTGCACATCCCGGAGGATGCTCCACTGACCTCCAGGCACCATCCTGGCTGGGGGTTTCCCCTCCCTCTGCTGAGAATCTTCCTGAAAGGTCACCACCTCCCAAGAGTCCTGAGAAACTTAATCAGCACTGGAGAAAACCCTTGAGGATCTGCTGGGAGAAATGCTGTAGAAGTGGGGGAAAAAAAATAAATAATCCTGCTTGTTTCTTGGCTCCGGTATGGATTGGCCCAGGAGCTGCAGTTTGGGCTGTATCCAAACATTGAATTTTAATTATGAGCAGGATTTCACCAGGGGCAGGGAGATGAGAAGAGGAACAGGCTAAAGAAAAATATGGAAACTAAAAAATGCAAGTTCTCCCTCCCCAAAAAAAAGCCTTGAAGCTCTTTTTTGAAGCCTTTGTTTGACAAAACAAAATATATCTCAAGCATTTTTGCCTTTGCATAGTTGTTTGTTATAATAATATTTATTGTTATAACATACTGCCTCTTCTTGGAGGTGCTGACACAGCAGCAAAGGGCTGGGAGGAGCCTCAGGACATCCAAAATGTGTGTGGCAGGGCAGGGAGGGCAGGACCTGCTCCTGTCCCCATGGCTGGCACTGGCACTGCCAGGTCCCAGGGGCTTTTGCAGCCCTGGGGAGCCGTGGGCAGCTCAGAGCATCCCTCCTGGGAGTTTCTGCCATTCCCTCCAGCCTGCAGAGGCCACACAGCCCCAGCTGCTCCAGCCACATCCCACCAGACCTGCAGAGCCCATCTGGCCCCGTGTGCAGGACAGGGGCTGTGAATGCTCCAGGGATTCCCCTGAAATCCCTCCCCAGGCTCTGACAGATGTCCCACAGCAGCTCCCAGACACCCCCTCCCATCCCAGTTTGTGCCAGTGGAGCACGGCCAGGCTCACCACACCCTGGCTGTGTGTGCAGCCCCTGCCTGGCTCCAGAGCTCGCTGTCCCCAGGGGTGAGGCTCCCCAGGAACCTGCCAGCACAAGGTTCCCAGGCCAGGCTGTGGCCACTGCCATCAGCCCAATGCCACGTGCCCACCCCGGGCTCATCTCTCCCCCCAGAGCTGGCACATCTGGGGGTGGGGAGCCCTGCAGGACCCTGGCCCCCATCAACACCCAGAGCAGACCCAAGCAAAGCAGCCTGAAGGTTCTTCTTGCTGGACATGAGTCAGTCTGGGGATGGAGGCCCCCAGGGCAGCTCCGACCCCACAGAGGAGCCAGCTGCAGGTGGAGGCTGCCCTCCACACAGTTTCCCCTAAAAAAACCCCTCTATTTCCTGAGGAAGGCAGGGACCCATTTCTCCATCACCCATCCCAGCAGCCCCTCCTCAGCCTTGCCTGCATCCCTGCCCCAAGAGCAGCCAGGACACACTGGCAGGATGACACTGCTGGCCTGAGCCAGCCTGGGGCAGCCACGGCCCCCGGTGTTTATTCATCTCTCACAAGAACTTAAAAAGAAAGGAAGCAGGGAAGGAGGGATGATGTGAGCTCCCTTCGAGGAGGACTGGCACTGCCCAGCACTGCCAGGGATGTCACCCAGGGCAAGGTCACTGGGCCCCTCCAGTCCACCCAGTAACTCCCCCCTGCTGCAGCTCTGGGCCCCACAGAACCATCAGCATCCAAGGAGTGCAGCTGCCTGAGCAATTCTCCTCGAAGGTATTTGATGCTGTGCTGTGCCTCAGAGAGGAGGGGGCAGGATGGAGCAGGGTGGAGCAGGATGGAGCAGAGTGGAGCAGGGTGGAGCAGGATGGAGCAGGGTGGAGCAGAGGGGAGCAGGATGGAGCAGGATGGAGCAGGGTGGAGCAGGGTGGAGCAGGTGGAGCAGGGGGGAGCAGGGGGGAGCAGGGTGGAGCAGGGTGGAGCAGGGTGGAGCAGAGGGGAGCAGGATGGAGCAGGATGGAGCAGGGTGGTGCAGGGTGGAGCAGGGTGGAGCAGGGTGGAGCAGGATGGAGCAGGGTGGAGCAGGGTGGAACAGGGTGGAGCAGGGTGGAGCAGGGTGGAGCAGGGTGGAACAGGGTGGAACAGGGTGGAGCAGGGTGGAACAGGGTGGCGCAGGCAGCAGTGAGGAGTGTCTGGAAGCTGGCTGGAGGACATCCCTGCAGCCCAGCCTCAGCAGGGTGCCTTGCCCTGCCTTTGCCCAGCGCTGGCCCCGTGGCTTTGCCGTCACGGGTTTGTTCTGCAAACCCCGTGCACAAACACCCCTCGGCGTGTCACTCACAGGTGAGCACAGCCCCGAAACACCCCCTGACCCCAGCCCGGCTGGAGGCAGAGCAGGTGCCAGCCCTTGCCCGAGGCTCACCCCGCAGCCGCGCCCCCCTGCCCGGCACCGGGGCACACATTCGGTGCCATCCGGAGCGTGACACGGCGGCAGCGAGTCCGAACCGTGAGCCAGAGGATTGCCAAACACATCTGGCTGATTGCCAAACACATCTGGCTGTGTCGGGTCACCCCGCACCGCCGGCGCTGTCGCACGGATCCGGGACAAAGCCTCGCCTTTGTTGGCCGCGCCCCGGGCATCACGAGCGGCCTGGGCACCGGGGGGCGGCAGCTCGGGAGCATGAGCTCACCGTGGGCTCGGGTTGTCTTCATGCTAAACCCTTCCTGGAGATGTCAGCTGCCAGAACGTGTCATTTCTGCTTCACGGCGCTGCCTCGGCGCCGCGCGGATGTGACAGAGTGACAAACAGCAGCATCCTTGAAGGAAGGGCTCAGCCTGCCTGGTTCTTCTCGAAAACGAGCCTGAGCTGGGCTGGGCCGGGCTGAGCCGGTCACCGTGACTCTGCAGGAGCCGGGGCTGCCCGTGGAGGTGGCCGCGGTGATGGGGACCTGCTGTGAGCTCTCCTGACACAGCCTCGGTCACTGGGACGTGCTCCTGAATCCGAAAGCAAGGCTGGGGCTGTCTCAGCTCGACAGACCCGGCAAGTGCGGCGGGATCCTGCCCTGCCACCCTCCCGGGATGCTCCCTGCCCTCCTCCACATCCCGGGATGTTCCCTGCTCACCTCCACACCCCGGGATGTTTCCTGCTTATTTCCATATCCTGGGATGCTCCCTGCTCACCTCCACATCCTGGGATGCTTCCTGTGCTGCCTGCCCAGCTCCACACCCCGGGATGCTCCCTGCTCACCTCCATACCCCGGGATGTTCCCTGCTTATTCCCACATCCCGGGATGTTCCCTGCTCCCTTCCACATCCCGGGATGCTCCGTGCCCTCCTCCCGGGCTCCAGTGACTCACAGCACATCGCCCTGGGAAACGGGATGATACCGGAGGGGACTGGGCTGCTCCTCTCCGTGCAAAGGGCAGGCTGGAACGGCAGAGTCAGCTCTGGGAAATGAAATCCTGGGGGTTTCTGCCCCTCGTATCTGTATTTGTTGTGCTCATGGGGTTCTTTCTCCCTGTCCATACCACGAAGGTGCTTCACCAGTGTGAGCCTGCCCCCAGAGCCCCCAGCACAGCCCCTGTTCCTGCAATCACAGACTGGTTTGGGTGGGAAGGAATCTCAAAGTTCATTAGATCCAGCCACCTGCCAAGGGCAGGGACTCCTTCCACAGACCAGGTTACTCAGAGGTTACTCCTGGAATTTGCCTCTCTGATCCTCCCCAAGCTGGAACAGACTTCCCAGAGGTGCCAGTGCTGAGTGTGGACCAGGGGACCAGGACAGAACCAGTCCAGCAGGTCACCCCTGCTCCCCCCAGCAGGTCAAGGGATGTTGGGGGGCAGTGGGGAGCACTGAGGGGCAGCTCCTGGGGACATCTCTCCACTGCAGCCCAGAACACAGCTGGCATTTTGCAGCTTTGCACTTCCATATTTACCTTCAGAGAAGCTGCTCCAGGAGTGAGGGGGGACACAGCAGTGCTTCACCCTCCTTGCCTCAGTTTACCTTGTGAAAACAAATCCCAGCTCCTCTGCCCACGCTGAGGTTTGCCCCTGCTCCTGCAGAGGTTTTTAGCAGCTCCCTGCCCAACCTGCAGCACTTGGCCAGAGGGATGGAGTTGAGGAACTGGAGCTGTGGATTGAAGGCTGGGATTTTCCCATCCCACATTCCTGCTGGGAGAGCAGGAGGAAGTTGGCCAGCACCAGCACAGGGAGCCACATCCATCAGCGCCGGGTAAACAGAGCCGACTGTTCCCAGCTGCAGGAAGGGACAGGAGCACTCACAGGGGTCACTGCACCAGGGAAACACCGCCAGGGGCACTGGGAGGGCCTGGCTGACCCATGGCCCTGCCTGGGAGATGGGGAGAGGTACCCAGCTCGCAGTGTTGGAGCAGCATCCCCTCCCCTGGCAGTGCCTCTTGGGGCCACGCTGGCCTTGACAGAACTGAGACCCAAAGCTGAGCAGAAAGCAGCTGCACAGGGTAACCCACCCCAGGCAGCTTCTCTCTGCTTCACTCCTTGCTGGGGGAGGCTGATGGGAGTGTCACAGTCCGACACAAATGAACGACACGCACGCACTGAGATGTCCAAGGCAGAAAAGAGCAAGTTTATTTACAGGCTTGGACATTTTTATAGATCTTTAACAGTGACCGTGGATTGGAGGAAGAAAATTGTCTTCTCCAACCACACTGGTCAACTTAACAGTCTATCAATTTTCTCTTCTCACAGAAAGGAATGCAAACCAACCATTATTTACATGAAAAGTGTGTGAGAAACTTTATTTCAAAAGTAAAACATCAGAAGGCTGAAAAAACAAGGCGACAGAAGTGCACACCACTGCCCATCCTCAGAGCCAGGGAAGAGGCACAGAGCTGTGCTCGGGCACTTGGGAGCAGCTCTGATGCCAGGAGCCACCACAGCTGGCAGCTGTTCCCTCCAGCCCTGCAGGGAGGGGACACTGAGCCCCCATTCCCTGCAATGTCCCCAGGCTGGCAATGTCCCCTGCTGTCCAATCCCCTCCTGCAAATGTGACCTTGGCTTCTTCATCTTTTAGTCCCGGAAGGTCACCTGCACACCCTGAACCCAAATGTGACCTTGGCTTCTTCATCTTTTAGTCCCAGAAGATCACCTGCACACCCAGAAGATCACCTGCACACCCTGAACCCAAATGTGACCTTGGCTTCTTCATCTTTTAGTCCCAGAAGATCACCTGCACACCCTGGCCCAGGGCAGGAGGTGGGAACGAGGTGATCTGCAAGCTTCCTGCCCACCCAACCCATTCTGTGACCCCATGGCCCCGTGACCCCATGGTCCTGTGATTCTGTGGTCACTCCTCCTGGCTCAGCTTGCCAGCTGAGTCCTGTCCTGCTGGGGACAGTAAGCAGTGTCTCTGCTCACAGAGGGACACCCTTGCTCAGCTGCCAGGCACAGGGGGGACTGGAGCAGGTTCACAGGTGACTGCAGTGTCCTGCAAACCTGAGGCATGGCACAGCTCATCCTTCAGGGCAGGGACAGCCCCACCACAGCAGACTCCAACCACAGGCAGCCAGGACGAGGTGCTTTTTATGCCTCACCACCGCTTGGATTCCTCCCGAGCAAAAACCTGGGGAATCCAAGAGCTCAAGAGCTGTGTGGACGCCAGAAATCAGGAGCCAGCTTGGAGCTGGGCGTGCAGGGGCTCAGCAGGGTGGTGCCCCCGGGCCACGGGCAGGCCTGGCTGCTGCTGATCGTCCCCGACAGGAAATATGTCGCGAACATGAGATGTCCTGACAGGCGGCGGCTGCGCCGGGGCCGCCGGCAGAGGCTGCGGAGCGGCGGCGGCGCCGCCCGAGCGGGGCTGTCAGGAGCTCTTAGGGTGACAGCGGCTCCGGAGAGGGGCTGCCGGGGACTGGGGGTGGGCTGAGGTTTCCTCCTCTGAACCCTAAAGATGAGAGGTTTTGGGGGCAGCCAGATCAGAATGCTGAGACTCCACAGCTGAAGGTCCTGCAGCCCACACTGGAGGGGCCCAGCACATCCACAGGGGACATCAGACTGCCCTGTAAAATCAGTGCAAACCTCATTTTATTTTAACCTTGCTTTTGGCTATGTCTGTCCTTTGTTCCTGCCCCGAGAAGGAAGGAGCAGTTTGACCATAAATGTGTCCACGGCAATAATCAGCTCAGATCCAGGACAGCACTGAGGTCACTTCTGCCCCATCATGTGAAGTTTATTTGGTTATTTGAGGACAAGAAGTCACTGGGGAAAGAGTTGGGAACTGTGGCATGAAAGCCCAGGGGTTCAGTGCCATGCAGGGAGGGGGGAGGGCCCCACGGGCAGTGACAGGCGGCCCCGGGCAGGCAGAGCACCGGGGGATGTTTACAAAATGACATTTTCATCCACTCTGGAAAGGAAAAAAAGGCAAAGCAGCAGTTTGTTTTCAGCGTGAGGGCATCACGTCTGCCCGGCTTTGCATGGCAGGGAGCAGTGCTCCCAGCAGGACACAGGCAAGGGAGGCTTGGCTGCCAGCACTGCTCTGGGCAGGAGCACAGCCCGGCTGCTGGGAGCTGAGCCGAGCTGTGGTGATGGGCACAGTGTCCCCGACAGCCTCGGTGACAGCCTGGCAGAGAGGCTGCTCCTCGGTGCCACTGCAGCGGGCAAAGCTGGGCAGAGCCAGGCACGGGGACCACTGCAGCCTGCTCTGGGGCTCTGCTCCCCCTCGGCACCCACCCCCGGGCTGCAGGGCACCTCGGCATCACACATTTCATCTCCCGGTGACCTGAGGGCTCTGCTGTGTCACCCCGTGTCACCCAAGGCAAAGCCGTGCTGCTGGTGGCCCGGAGAGAGGCCAGCGCTTTGCTCCAGCCAGTAATCCAGCCAGAGCAAGATAAGAGATGTTGTAGAAACTCCTCGGAGCCCGAGAACAGCTACACTAAATCCCTTTAGCCCTCGGTGAGGTGTTTGTTTACGGGGAGAATGGGTTTTGTTACCCGAGGTGGCTCGGCCCGGGCTGGCTGTGGCTCCCCGTCCTCCCCGGGGGAGCCGGGGCTGTGACAGGAGCCGGGCCTGGGGTCAGGGGAGGGTTTCAAACCCCAGATGATCCCTTTGGCACGGAAGAGGTCGTCTGGAGGAGGGGTGAGGGGCAGAGCAGCCATGCCAGGGTCAGCTCCCAGTGCCCCTGTGCCTGAAGCTGGGGGGACACTGCTCTCCATCAGCAGGATGTGCCACCAGGATTCAGCTCCCCGGAGGGGATGAGCGATGCCAGCAGGGATCTCCTCCCACACCTCCTTCAGAGGCACTGGAGGAGCCCGAACCCAGCCCCGCTCTCCTCCCTCCCCTCTGACCCCAGCCGAGGGCAAAGCTCAGCCCCTCACCTCTGTGACCAGCTCCTGCCTCTGACCCTGCTGGCACTGGGGGCCACCAGCAGGAGTTTGTGTGACCCTCTCTGGGGCCAGCACCCTTGGGCACCGCCCAGGCCGGGCTTTCCCCCTCGGGGTGGCCCCAGCGGAGCCGGGAACAGGATCCGTGCGGGGCCAGGTTGTTCCAGACAGGAGCAGCAGGTATGGCTGATCCATCTATGCATCCAGGAGGGCTGCAGCCCCCTCCGCAGGGGGGGTGGGAGCTATAGGGTTCGGATTTCTCCTCTCACCTGTCGCTAAATCAAAGGTCATTTGGATTTAATCTCCGGGAGAGGCAGGTTTAACCCTCTTGGGTGCAGCTTGCCGTGAGGAGGACCTGCCTCGCCGACCCTGTCTCCTCCTCTGTCTCACACAGGCCAGGCTGGCCCTTGGCTCTGCCCACACCAGGCACCAGCTTCTCCTCCCTCTCCTGTTTTCACCTGGTCTCCCACGCAGGGCTCATTCCAGGTGGGAAAAGTGACGATTGACCCCACCGGGCTGCTGCCTGCAGCGAGGGGCAGCGCTGGGGGCACAGCAGGCAGTGCAGATGGGGTTCCTCCTTCCTGCCCGCTTCCTTCTCAGCACCTCAGCTGGGGCACCGGGAAACCCGGCTGGGAACGCAGCTGCCCTCACCCACCATGGATTCATCCAGGGGCAGAAGCAGAGGCAGCGGTGGGAGCACCCACCCAGGCTGTGCTCAGGGGGCCCTGCTGTGGGGTGCAAAGGCAGGGGGTGCTGAGGCACGGGGTGCCCATTGCAGGAGTCGGTGCTGCAGCAGCTCCTGCAGCCTCCAGAAGCTGCTCACAGCAGCTCCTGCAGCTTCCTCACAGCAGCTCCTGCAGCCTCCAGAAGCTGCTCACAGCAGCTCCTGCAGCCTCCTCACAGCAGCTCCTGCAGCCTCCTCACAGCAGCTCCAGGCTCCTGGGACACATCACGGTGCTGCAGAGAGCTCAGCACCACCACTCACGGTGCTGCCTCACTGCCTGCCAGCAGTGGGCCAGGCCCAGGGCTCTGTCAGCCCGTGTGGGACCAGCAGTGCTGATCTGGGGCACCGTGTCCAGGGCTGGAGCAGTGCCCAGCACAGCAGCTCTGGCGCTGAGAGCGTCGGAGCCGCCGTTCCCTCGGAGCCAGGACAGGCTGAGCACTGAGGCAGGAGCTCCCCAGAGCAGCTCCAGGCACAGCACAGGCTGTTCCTGAAGGTGCAAATTGCCTTTCTCCCATCTGGGAGCAGCAGCAGAGCTGGGCAGAGTGGGAAGGGGTGCTGTGCTCTTCTGGCTTTCCCCTCACTCAGTCACTTTCAGGCACCAGACATCAGCTTAAAAGCAGAACAGAAATGAATCTTTGGAAAAGATGTCGCAAACCTTGGCAGGACATTGGGATGTTTTTTGGGAGGGCTCCACTCACACCCCACCAGCAGTGCAGCTCTCTGGGCTGGTTCAGGGACAGAAGAGGCACCACATTGTTCCATGCTCCCGGTGGCAAACTGCCCTGTGAGGGGAGCAGATCCCAGGTGCTAAGTGCTGCTGGCTTTTCCCAGTGGCAGGGGAAAGCCCCTTCCCCTGCCCTTGTCCCCGTGCTCCCTGGTCCCTGCACCAGCTCTCCCCAGCAGCACAGGGTGGGGAGCAGCAACCCACACACCCTGCTCAGCGTTCTGACCCAAACTGCCCTCTCCTGCCTGCCACAGGCTGCCCAGCCACGGGGGCTTTGCTCAGGCAGGGCCCACCCAGCATCCCAGGCTCGGCTGCTGGCTCTGCCTGAGCCCCGACACTGACTGGGACCCTGGGGACCACCCCTCACCTCCCATCCCCACTGCCCCACAGCTGCCAGCCCTGCAGAGGGTTGGTTTTGGGGCAAGGACACCACAAACCTCTGCAAGCACCCCTTGCTCCAGACCTGCCTGTGAACGTGGGGGGTGTGACTCCACCTGCCCAAACCCACCCCACATCTCACTCCTGCTCCATCCCAGCTCCTGCCCAACACTGCTGTCATCCCTTCACCCTTGCCCCCGCTGCCTGCCCTCCTCCCTGCTCTGCCCAGGGCTCTTTTCCCTCCCTGCTCCCTTGCAGGCAGGTGCTGCCTCCCTCCCTCCTTCCCTCTGTCCCTGGGGCGTCATGGTCTCCTCTCCTGTGGGGACAGCCCAGGACTCTCTGGCTCAGCACTGGCAGAGGCTTTGCTCCAGTTCCTGTGGGTGCAGCATGTTCCCTGGCTGTAGGATCCAAATTCCACCTGGATTACAAAATCCCACAGTGGTCACTCCCACGAGCCACACCAGCCAGCAGGACACAGGGCTCTTCTGTAGGGCTCATCGATCACTGTCCCCAACTCCAAGTGTCCATAAAGGCCCTGTGAAACTCTCCCTGGAGGAAACACAGACTGAAATAATTATTTTTTGGGGGGATAATACCTGACCCAAGCTGGCCAGCCTGGAGAAATTCAGAATTTAGGGACATTACTCAGAGCACAAAGGGCTGCAGTGGAAAACAAGTCACTGTGTTCATCCTTCCCTGTCCCTTCCCTTCCCTGCTGTCAGGGGCCATAAGCTCATAGGGAACGAGCTATCCATGCAAAAGGCCTTTGGAAATATTCATTGCTCATCTCCTAACAAGATTACCCTGAAATCCACCATTGCTCTGAGGGAGATTTAAAACCTCTCAGGCTCTCGGTAACCATGGCAGCACAGATGTGAGAACCCAGGGGAGACAAGCGACGTGAAAAATCACTGGGGATGCAGAGCCCGGCTCTGTGTCACTGTGTGTGACTCTGGGTGTGACTCTGTGTCCCCACGCTGCCACAGCTCTTTGTCTCAGAGCCCAGGCTGGCCCCACACCCAGCAGGACACTTCCACCTCTGCAGAATCGACCCAGACCAAGCACAGCAGTGGTGATGTGACCCAGTCCTGGCTCCCACAGCACCGGGGTCCCCTTCCCAAGCCCAGCTCTGGAAGCCCTCCATGGATGGCACTGCTGCCTGACACCAGCCAGCCTGTCTGTGCTGGCTCCTTCCCTGGGTGCCAGCAATAAAGGGGATGTTTAGAGCCAGGATGGGCTGCTTGGAGCCTGGGGTTCCCATCCCCTCCTGCCATGGGCTCCTCCTGCACCCCGGGCATCATTTCTGCACCTGTGAGAGAGATGCTGGGTGTTGTGAGATTGAACTGATCCGTGTTTTGAGGCCCTTTGGAAGGAAATGCTGGGAAAAACAGCAGCAGCAGCAGCAAGGGCACCACAGCCCCCCAGCACATCCTGGGAGCCTGCAGAGTTTTCCTGTAGCAGCTGGGAGGGACTGTGGGAAACCCTTTTCATCTCTCTTGAAAACCAAAACACGAAGAGGCATTAACCAAATTCTTTCCTATTTAAAAAAAAAAATAGGGGTTTGGCTTTAAACAGCCTCCAAAGGCTGGCTTGAGATTACTGGTCCTGCCCTGCTGCCTCGCTGTCTTCAGTGCCTCATTTCCACTGGTGCCCATGGAATGGCATTCCTGCTTCCTTCCTGCACCCTCTGCTCATCCACCCCTGCTCCTGGTTTTTCAGCCTGCCATCAAATCTTCTGCATCCCCAGCTCCTTCCAGCTTGACATTTGGGATCTCCTCGTGGCTCAGGATGTGTCCCTAGAAACAGCTTCATGTTGGGCAGGGGTGTGGATCCCCAAAATGATGCTGTGGGGCACTGGACACCAATCCCATTGTCAGTCCTGCTGGAGACCCAACCTTTCCCTTCTCCCAAGGCAGGCTGACACCAGGACAGGACTCTGCTCCTCCTGATGTAATCTCTTGGCTCTCCTGATAATAAGATTAGCTGGGAAAGCTCCTAACATGGCTAAAATGTAACAATAACTGGAGAATTAAAAGGCAGGAATAATTCCAGTGAGAAGGGTTTCGGAGTCGACAGAAGAAATTCATCCAGAGCTAAATGCTGGAAATGGTACTTGGCCATGGGAAGAAAACCAACTGCATTAAACCTCCAAAAATCCACACATCCACAAACGTAGCACAGAAACTTATTTGAACTTCCCTGCAAGTTCCCTTTGTGTTTGCACTTCGCATAAATCAGCTTCTGAGACGGCTCCAGAGTGGGATGGGAGGCGAGTGCTGAGCAAACACACCTGGATGGGGCAGCCTGCACCTCCAGAGCAACCCCGCTCCTGGGTCAGGGCCGCTCCTCCCCGTGGCTCCCGGCCTCTGCTCCCGGAGAGCGCCGTGCATTGTCCTCACGGAGATTTTATTTCCCCCCCTGGTTAAACATTTCACAAAAACCACCGGGTAACTGACAGCTGAATGAGGAGGTTATGACAGACGGGAGAGCTTATTTTCCCCCCCTCCAGCCAAATATTTCATCGCCTCACTGGAGACTTGGGCACGTTGGCAGCAGCTCCGGCCGCAGACGAGTCCCCAGCCCTGGGCGGGCGCAGGGAACGCCGCGGGTGCCGCTGTCCAGCCCCCGGCCACGAGCCACGCCACGGGTGGGGATGGCCACCGAGTGTCCCCACGGCCAGCAGCCCACGCCAGGCAGCTCCCGGGGCTC
>VWYO01010460.1:187989-199996 GCA_013400275.1 Rhadina sibilatrix
GAGGTGCTCCCCGCACTCCCGGCAGAGACGCGGCGCTGCCGCGCTCCGGGGCTGGAGCGGCTTTCCAGGGCTGAACTCTGCGGATTGGCCCGGAGCACCCCGCTCTCCTCCCTCCCTTGCCCTCCCTCCTCCGGCACCCACAGGCCACAGAGATTGGACAGCTTGGTGCCACATGGCAGAGAGGGACCGGGATAAAAAAATACGAGCTGGACTTGGTGGGGGTTTGTGGAGTCGGCGGCGAAGCGGGCGGGAGAAGTTCGCGGAGCGGTGGCACCGGCGTTCCCCGGCCGCGCTGAGTCAGCGCAAGGCAGGACGGACAGACAGACGGACACAGCGGGGCTGCAGCCACCCGGGGACACCTGCGGGGCGAGCACCAGCTGCGGAGCATCCTGTCCCCTCTGCGCCGGCCATGTCCCTGGTGGTGAAGGAGAAGAACCACGTCCGGCTGGTGTTCCTGGGAGCTGCCGGCGTGGGCAAGACGTCGCTCATCCGCCGCTTCCTGCTGGACACCTTCGAGCCCAAGCACCGGCGCACGGTGGAGGAGCTGCACAGCAAGGAGTACGAGGTGTG
Organism: Rhadina sibilatrix; assembly: GCA_013400275.1. NCBI lineage: Eukaryota > Metazoa > Chordata > Aves > Passeriformes > Phylloscopidae > Rhadina > Rhadina sibilatrix. The sequence goes on from VWYO01010460.1 coordinate 188,560, forward strand.
CGGGGCCACGGTCAAGGTGGAGATCCTGGACACCAGCGGCAGCTACTCCTTCCCGGCCATGAGGAAGCTCTCCATCCAGAACAGCGACGCCTTCGCCCTGGTCTACGCCGTGGATGACGCCGAGTCCTTCGAGAGCGTCAAGAGCCTGCGGGAGGAGATCCTGGAGGTGAAGGAGGACAAGTTCCCTCCCATCGTGGTGGTGGGCAACAAGGCGGAGAGCGGCGGCGAGCGGCAGGTGCCGGTGGAGGAGGCGCTGTCGCTGGTGGAGCTGGACTGGAACAGCCGCTTCGTGGAGACCTCGGCCAAGGACAACCAGAACGTCCTGGAGGTGTTCCGGGAGCTGCTGCAGCAGGCCAACCTGCCCAGCAGGCTCAGCCCCGCGCTCTGCAAGAGGAGGGAGACGCTGCCCAAGGAGCAGGCGCTCAGGCCGCCCATGAACAAGACCAACAGCTGCTCCGTGTGCTGAGCCGGCCGCCCAGGGAGGCGCCGGCTGGAAACTCAGGTGGGCTGGGTGGGGAGAGGCGCTGCCGCGGCCAGAACTTCCCCTGCTGCCTCCCACCCCCCTTCCCTCCTCTTCCCCACCCGGCCCACAGGAGCAGAGAGGGTTGGAGGTGATAAGAAGGTGGGAGCTGGATGGGAGCTGGCTGCTGGATGGGTGTGGATCCCCAAAAAATCAGCCCTCTCACCTGGGGAGCAGCCCTGGGTCAGCCAGGGTGCTGAGGGGGAGCTGGCAGGCACGGGCAGGGGGGGCAAATGCCAGGGCTCTGGCAGATGTGGTCACCTGCAGCTGCATCAGCCCTGCCAGTGCCGCTGTCCCAGGGCACTCAGGTCCGGTGTCACCTCCTCCCAAGCACCTACAAGCTCCTGGCATGGCTCTGGCACCCACAGCACATCCAGTGTCCCAGCAGTCCTGAGTCTGTACCTGGTGTAGAGCATGTGATAGGGTGGCCTGTGCATCAGTTTGGTTTTCTCTGTTCTCTGTTTGTTTGTTGGTGGGTTTTTTGTTTTTGTTTTTTAAAGCATTCCCAATAAATAAATTGTTGCAAAGTGGAGCTGGAAAATGTCTCAGTTTCTGTATTTCAGGTGCTGCAGTGCCTGCTATCAGGGTTTTATGCTCTTATCACTGCATTTTGCCTTCCCTCCTCTGTGCTCCAGCCTCATGTGGAGTGTCCTGGCACTGGAGGAGCCTGCCCAGCTCTCCAGCCTCCCCTGGCAGTGTCAGGATATTCAGAGTTATGATTTTTCTAATCATTTACCCACACTGAAGTTTTTACCAAGCAGAAGAGACCAACAATAAAACACCTTCTCAACTCTGAGCACAGAAAATAACAACCAGCCACTAAAAGACAGCTGATCCGCTGAAATAAAAACACAAACACGTTAAAAGGAGATAAAAAACAGCACGGGGGGAGGAAGAGTTGTGTTTGCTGTGCTGAGCGTGCCCTGAACTGATTTCCTCTCCCCTCACACAGCCCAGCCTGGCTGTAATGAGCACTTAACCTGCTCAGCAGCCACACACACACACAGCAGAAACACAGATATCAAAGCTTGATGGATTGAAGGAAGAGTCACCCCCCAGATCCAGACCCAAGGGAGGTGAGCACTTTGGGGTCTGCAGCTTTCAGAAGCCCAGCCCTACAGGAAGGTGAGCTCCTGATCAGCTGGGGAGGCACCTGGGGATTCCAGCCCCTTCCCAGAGGACCAGGGAGAGCCCAGCCCTCCGTGGGCATCACTTGCTGGGGCACCCTGCTGCCACCTCTCCGTGGGCACCAGAGCCACGGCAGCGACCTCCAGACGAGCAAAATCCTCCTCCCAGAGTCTGCTGTGGGGTGATGCTGGGGACAGGCAGTGGAGGGGACAGATGGGGGGGACAGGCAGGTGCCACCAGGACCTGCTGTGGTGGCTCAGGTTGCCCTCACCTCTGTCTCACAGCCAGCACGACGCTCTGCCCAGGCGTGTGGCTGTGCCCAGCGCCTCGGGGACAGGCAGAGCTGCTCAGGATGGAGCTTGCCCTGGGGAAAAGGGGCTCCTACCTGCAGGGCATGAGCAGAAACAGCTCACTTTGGGCAGCTGACCCAGCGGGGCTGGGATGTGCCCAGCAGGAGACACCTGCCCGGCTGTCCCTGCCAGCCCTGCCCATCCCCATCCCCATCCCAGCCCTGGGCTGCCCCGGCCGTGCCGCCTTCGTGCCCCCACCTCTGACTGAGCAGCCGGCCCCGCAGGAGTCCCGCAGCTCCCAGGGCGGGTTCTGGGGTGGGCGATGCAGAATCAGCAGCACCAGGAGGCCCTTTGGTTCACAGCCCCGTGCTAAAGGCAGAGGGGAAACCTCTCTGCAGTGTCAGAGGAGGAGGCTGGGATGGGCAAGGCTGCCAGCCCCTCCTGGGAGATGCACGGCACGGCCTGGAAACAGCTCCTCTTGGGGTCCCAGCGGCCTCCCCAGGCTCAGGCCGGGGGAGCCCCCCGAGCTTCTCCCCCGTGCCCATCCCTGCCGTGCCTGGGCAGAGCAGGAACCCCCGGGGGCTCCCGGACCCCAACTCCCAGCCAGCCCCGGCCCAAGACCTGCGGGGAACAGCATCCGCTGCTCTGCAGATGCCATCCCGACCCAGAGGCTGCAGCGGCAAGAGATGCAGAGACGGAGGCGCGGGAGATGCAGGAGGAGGTGATGGAGCTGCTGCTGAAGGCGCAGGAGCTGCAGAGGGAGATGCAGGAGCTGCAGGAGATTCTCACCGAGGTGCTGGACCCTCTCCACGTGCCCACCCCCTGCCCCCGGGGCGCCGGGCTCCAGCAAAGAGCGGAGCCATTGGAGGAGCTCTCCAGCACCAATTGCCCCTCGCCCAATGCCTGCCAGCCTTGTACAGCCCCCGGCCGCCAGCCCCCGGCCCCCCCGGGGCCGCCCCCAGCCCCATTTTCCCCCGGGCCGGGCCGGGCAGGGCTCGGGGCAGCAGGCAGGGATGCAGGGATGGAGTGGGAATGGGGTGCAGGGATCCCCAGCCCCTCTCTGGGCGTTGCATCGCTGCCGTGAAATGCTGTGCCAGGCTTGTGGTCACCTTGCTTGGACCTCGTGGTCAGGCAGCCCTGGCCGTGCAGGGGCTCTGGCAGGACAAGAGCCTGGGGATGCCCCGTCCTGAAGATGCTCTGCCTCGCAGGGACCGTGCTGGGCTGCAGGGGGGTTGGAGAGCAGCTCCAATGTCGCAGTGCTCCAGAGGATCTGTGCCAGGAGCAGTGAGTTCAGCCCTGTCCCAGCCTCTGCCTCGCCCTGCTGGGCCTCCAGGAGTGCTTCTCTTGGCCGGAGCAGGGCAAGAGGTGACCCTGCTGAGTGGGGTCTGGTGTCTCCTGGCCTGAGGGCTCCGTGTGTGACCTGTGCTCAGCCTCCTCTTCAGCAGGAAAACACAGATCAGGGAGGCCCCGGGGTGACACAGGGAGGGTGAAGCCCGTCTGGGCTGTGCTGAAGGGCTGAGCACCTGCAGCTCCTTTCCTTTCAACAAATGGCAACAGGTGAAATGGCTTTTCCCTCCCAGACACAGAGCCCAGCACAGCTGCAGCCCAGGGTGAGGAGGGGTGGCAGCTGAGCCCTGCACACACGGGTGCCACAGCTGTCCCTGCAAACACCACACAGCCACAGGCCTAAGAGAGGAGCAACATTTGCCCTCCTGCTTGCCCTGCCAGGAGGAGAGGGCAGCTGGGCTTTGGGGGAAAGCCTGGGGAGAGCAGGATCCATCCAGCTCCCCCTGGCTCAGCTCTGCCCTGAAGCACTCAGAGGAGTCATCTGTAACTCACAGCTCCTGCGGGTCAGGGGAGCAGCAGGTGGAGGAGCTCTGGCCTTCAGAGCCGCTGCTCCAGGCCTCCAGCACACAGGAGACCCAGGGTGTAGAGGGGAAGACTCCACAGTTGTGTCCCCGGGGCTGCTGCAATGCCCAGGGGCACGGAATCCAGGGAAAAGCTGTCTCCAGTGAGGCCTCTGCAGCCCCGTGAGCCCGGCTGGCCTGGTGTGGCAGCCCAGGCAGCAGTGGCTGCTCTCCTGATCCCACCTCTGGGGCTGCAGGGGTTTCACTGCCTGGGCTGTCGGGGATCAGCAGAGGTTTAAGCTGGAGCTGGTTTTCCAGCTGTTGTCACGTCCATGTGTAGAGGTGCTTAGGACACGAGGTGTTCTGCAGGGGACAAAGGCACAAAGGCTCTGCCTCTGCGGGGTGACCGTGGCTGTTGCTCTCCCTGCACTGGGTGCTCTGGGAATCCCAGCCCCTGCGGAGCCCTGAGGGATGTGCCAGGACACACCCGGCTCCCCAGGGCTGCCCTGGCTGGTGCTGAGCTCTCCGGTGCTGAGCGACATCGCAGTGAACTCACAGAGCCGAGGGCTGCTTTTCCCATTCCCAAAACGCCAGAAAGATCCGGAACATCATCCCCTTGTAGCTCCCCTTCCCCTTTCCCCCGGCCGCCCGCTTCTCTCCAGACTCTCCTCCCGCAGAGCTCCGAGTGACCCCTCCCGTTCTGTTCCACATCACGTAGCACATCCCAGCAAACGGCCGCGGGATGCTGGCGCTTAATTTGTGTGCACAAACAATCGGGGAGGGGGGGTCTCGGACCGAGCAGCAGCAGCAGCTCCGGGGGGCTGTGCCCCAGCGGTTTTGCTGCCGCAGTTTGCTCAGGCCCTGATTGATGGGGCGGCCGCGGCACCGGCACCCGGCCGCGCAGCAAAACATTTTAAACCCCAAAGCGGCACTTACTCGTTGAGGGGGTGATTAAGGGTGTTTGTCTTCGGGAGCTTCGGCCGAGCGAGGCGCAGCGCCGGGGAAACGCTGAGTGCTCCGGGGAGAGCAAAGCTCGTCACATGAGCCCCATTAGGGCTCTCCCGGCAGGCTGCGATTCGGAGAATCGCGGAGCTGTTTAGGTTGGAAAAGGCCTGGAAGGTTGCCGAGTTCCCCGCGCTGGGGAGGGCGGCGGGAGCATCCTCAGGGCTGCACCCCCGACAGGCAGCACCCTCCCGGCTTCAGGCTGAGAAACGCCTCAAAAAAGGTTGGAGCCGGAGGGGAATTGCTCTCTTCACCCAGGCAACAAGTGACAGGATGAGAGGGAACAGCCTCGAGTTTTCCCCAGGAGAGGTTTAGATGGGATATTGGGAAAAAAATTTCTTCTCCAAAAAGTTTGTCCAGCCCAGGTGGAGTCACCACCGCTGGGGGGATTTAAAAGACGTGCAGATGTGGCACCTGGGGACAGGGGTTCGTGGTGGCTTTGGCAGTGCTGGGTTGACCGTTGGACTTCATCACCTTGGGGGTCTTTTCCAGCCCTGGTGATTCCATGACCAGGCACGGCCACGGTCCCGGCCGGCCCCGCTCTCCTCAGCTCAGGCTCTGCTCGCCATGGACCCAGCGCCGCCTGCTCCGCACCCCGGCGGCAGAGCAGCGCCCAGCACAGCACCGCAGCGACACCAGCGCGGGGCACAAAGCCCAGCCGGAGTTGAATTTTATAAAGGAAAAAACCTCCCCAAAAAACCTCCCCAAAAAAACCTCCGGGCCGGCGCTCGGAGCGGCTCCCTGGCACCACCCTGTGGGGACTCCGGGAATTGCAGGCGGGGGACAGGAGGGGCTCGGTGACCCCGGGACCACCGGGCCCCGCGACATTGGGCTCCTCTGACCGCGGAGCTCTGCCAGCACTGATTCCTGAGACCGCCAGCCCCTGGTACCGCCGGGCCCCGCCACCATCAGGCCCCCGGGACCACCGAGCCCTCTCATCAATGACCCCTGTGACCACTGACCCCTGTGACCACCGACCCCTGTGACCACTGATCCTTGTGACCACTGATCCTTGTGAACACTGCCCCCCGTGACCACTGACCCCNCCACCAGCCTCTCTGACCACCAGCCTCTCTGACCACTGACCCCTGTGACCACTGACCCCCGTGACCACTGACCCCTGTGACCACTGACACCTGTGACCACCAGTCCCAGTGACCACTGACCCCTGTGACCACTGACCCCTGTGACCACCAGCCAGCCGTGCCTCAGGCATGAGGCCACTGCAGATTTCTTCCCTGGGCAGAACAGATTGCAGGAGCTCAGGGAATCACCCGCTGCGGGGCTCCAAGTGTTTGCAAGAGGATTTACAGTCCTTTGCCTTTTAATTGACAGCTCAAAGCTCAGCGTGCTCAGCTTTGCTTGATACAAAGGCTTTTCAAAATCAAGAGGCTCCAGTGAGGAGCCCCAGCTGCAGTGCAAACACCTCTGCTCATGCTCTGCATCCTTCAGAGTGTCCAGGCAGCCCTCAGCAGAGCTCTGACCCTGCAGGCTCATGGTTGTGCCTTCCTAGAACGAGGCTGCTGCCAAAAAAGAGAAGAAAAGTGGGGTTTGTTCCCCTGGCACAAAGCTGCACCTTGAGCCATGGAAGGGCAGTGCTCCCCCTGAGCCTTGGAGGGCAGAGTGGCTCCTGGGCCAAAGGAGCTGGGCAACACCTTCAAAAACACAGCAATCTCCACTCCAAGCAGTGACTTCTTCCCAGCTTTTCACTGCAGAGCTGATCATCCCCATTCTGGCTCTGGCCTTAATCCCAGGGCAGCAGAATCCAGTAACCCATGGGGAGATGCCAAGGTGCTTGGTAACCATTTCTTGTTTTGCAGACCATGAACTTTCAGAGATTTTTGTGATAAATATGTGAAAGAAAAAGAAAAAAAGGAAGTAAAAGTCTTGATAAATGCTCTGATTTGGTATTTCTGCTCTCAGGTCCCACACAGGACATCAGCTGGACACACAGCTGATCCCTCTGTGGTCCTGCTGATAATGAAACCAGCAGACCACTTTTAAGAATGCACCAATTCTGGCTATGCCAGAGGAACGCTGCACTTCAGATGTCTTGTATTGACAAGAACTGAAAGAATAACCCCATTTGAAAAATGTGATATTTGGCCTCCTAACTTCGTTGAGGGTTCAAGTAGAAAAGGAGACTTCAACCAATTCCCTTTAGACTCAGTTCAGAAAGTTCTCCTTTCTCATCTAAAGACGGTGCCCCCAGTGGGTTCCAATGTCCTAGAATACCTGAATTCTCTAAACAGATCAAAAATCAGTTGTTTGAGCTGCAAGGGCATGAGGATCACTATCTCTGTCGTGAGATGTCTGTACTAAATGACACCTTTGTTATTTAATACTTCACTTTTCCTTCTGTCCCAGCCCAATTCAAGACAGAATCAAAAATTACCTACACTGTGTTTTAAATTTCTTATCATGAGGGTTTAGTGTCTTGTGCTTAACTCCCACTAAATAATAAAAAATATTTCTGTGCTGCAGACAGGGTTTTAAAGCTTTATTCTCTATTAAACCCAGTCTGAGCCTCTGAAGGTCTGTGCTCAAAAGCAGCACCAAGGGGTGCCCAAAGGCTTGTCCTAGGCTGGAGCCACTGGGTGCCTTTGCTGGTCCCAAGTGCCCACTGTCATGTCTTGTGTTTCAGAAGAACCCCCAGAAAAAGGGATTTTTCCAAGAAGAGCAGTGGGAAATGATTCTGAAACAGTCCCAGCTGTGCTCCCAGCCAGGTTACTGTGGAACCCACAATCCACAAACCGAGAGGCAGAGAAAGCTGAGGAGCAAGAAATAAAGGCTATGAAAGAAATAAAGCTCCAGAACCACCCCAGTGCAGGCTCACGTTTACACAGTGCTGCCCATGGTCACACAGTGATGTAGAGAAATAGAGAAATGCATCACTCAAACCACAGGGAAACCAATCTTTTTCTTTTAATTTTTTTTTAAATTTGAGTCACTTTTAGCTCTTTCAGAAATGAGACTCCCCTACAAATCAGGCAGCTCCCTGTGCAATTCCTTCCAGCCTTGTCCCTGGGCTCCACCACCCTCCCCACACCAGCTGCCTCTCACTTTGGATGCTGCAGGCTCAGGCAGCTGGGGAAGTGTGCTGGGAAACACAATCCTGGTGCTTTTTTGGAAAATACTCATCAAGAAAGGCATCACAGGGCGATCAAAGCTGTTTGTAATCTTTTCCTTGAGGATCTGTGATTATCCCAGCAAAGAGGGGAGGGCTGCTCAGCTGTGGGGGCTGGTGCCTGTCCCCTCCTCTGTCTTTCAGGTATTTTCTGCTTCTGCTCAATCTCCCACTGGGATTACAGTTCTAATTAGGCAATTTACAGACTTCACACAGGCAGAAGCTGCCATTCTTTACCTGTGGAATAATCACCTCCTCTGCCTTTATCAGAAGTTCCCTGTCATCTGTAGGGAGGGAAGAGATGGGAAGGACAGAGACAAGTGACAGGAGAAGGCAGGAGAAGTGGGTCCTGCTTGAAATCAGATAAAATAAAGCAAAAACCTGAGCTTTTCCTGCTCTTATGAGGTGCTCCTGGGAGCAAACCATGACTGTAAAGCCTGAATACTGCAACCAAAACAAGGAGGCCTACTGCAAGAATGGAAAGAGAATCTGCTCTTTTCCAACACCATCAGTCACACAAGTCTGCAACCTGCCTGAATATGTTTTCAGTATAAATGAAGAACAAATTAATTTAAATTAAGACGTGGGCAAAGGATCCAGGAGGTGGAACAACAGAAAAATTACAGAGGAATCCGCCGGAGTTGTGAATGTTCTCAAGACCATCCCTTGAACAAAATGAACATTTAAAATCACGAAGTATTGACTCAGGACAGACAGCTGGGGGACACACAGCTCTCCCAGGAGTCAGCAGCCCCACAGGTAGGTCAAGGCAAACCCCCTTTACCAACAACCACATTTATTGAAAGCAAAGCCATCTCCCAGCTTCTCGTGTTTTAAACCCTTTTAATAACCCTGAAATCATCAGACTGCACCGGGACCACGTTTTCATCAGAGTAAAATTTACAAGCGACTCGTTTCCAGCACACGGGGCAGTAAAAAACAAACACGGGGAGGGGAGGGGAGGGGCACACAGAGGACAAAATGTCATCGGAACATCCTCCTGGGAGAGGGGGCGGTGTGGGCACCGCGGGCACCCTGTCCGTGCTGCGGGATGGAGCCTGGCACAGTAACCTGCTGCCTGGGTTTTCGCTGTTCTCCTCTTTAAACTCCTTTTTTAGAGTTTCATTTTCAGCCTTCTGTGTTTGCTTCTTGCAATGGAGTCAGATACAATTTTACATGGACAGCTTTTTGTTATCGTAACTGCGTTACCACGNAAGGGAAGGGAAGGGAAGGGAAGGGAAGGGAAGGGGGGAGCTGGGGGCTCAGCACAGCCGCAGTTCCAGGTTTCACAAGGACGGGAGACGAGGCAGTCCCGGCACCCGCGGGCACTCCCAGCGCCGCCGCAGCCGCGATTCCCCCGGGCCACGCCGGGCAGGTGACACCGAGAGTTCCTGGAGCTCCGTGTCCCGCTTCGCAGAACTTCCCGGGGCCGGGGTTGGACATTCCGAGAGCAGCAGGGCCGGACGGGGCTCGGCAGAGTTCAGGTGGAACCAGCAGGGGATGCTCAGCTCACCTCGGGTCCGCTGGCACAGGGGAGCTCCACGCTGCAGCTGCCCACAACCCAAATCCTAAAACGTTCTTCGTTTCCAGGCTCTTCCAACTCCAGTCATTCTTAACATATACAGATAGCCATATACATTTTTTGTTTTTCGTTGCTTTTAATTAAAAAGCTCCTTCACATACACAGTCATATATTGAATTAGCAAGAACAATAATATATTTCTTGGAGAATAGCAAAACATCTGCTCTGCCAGTGCCACCCACAAACTAGACAAAGAACTAAGAAATCTGACAGTTTCAGACCGCTTAGGAAAGAGAAATTCTCTCGGCCTAAAGACAGGGAGCCATGCAGTGAAAGTGCCATGGAGGGTACAGCAAACACAACAGAAAAAAACACAGCGTTAAAAATGCTTCCTTGTAGAGATTCTGCAGCCAGAAGGTGAATCCTGACCATCGGGAGCTTTCTTTACAATTTAAGAAATACTGGATTAGCATCGAAGCAGAAAAATGGCACTGAAAATAATGAGGAGCTACACAAACATCAGAAGATTGATTTTGGCCAAAAGCTGAAATTTCCTTTAATGCATCGAGGAAGGGTTTCTGAATTTTAAGAGTGCATCTGATTTACAGAAAGCTGTTGCTGCCAACCTCATGGAAGAATAAAACTTCTGACTCCATAAGGGACCTCAACGTCTTGGCAACAAAGCCCAGAGACACCAAAACTGAAAGCCCTCCTTGCCAAGGACAAAGTGCCCAACAAACACAAACCAAAGAAAGAATCAGAGAAGGAAGAGAAGGCAACTCTCAAAATTTTAAGTTTCATTACAAACACCTGTGAAAAACAAAACCAAACCAACCAACCAAAAAAATAGATGGGAGGGGAAAGCAGCTTCCAGTAAAAACCAGCTGCTCGATTTTGGGGCCAGATCAATCAAATTGATTCAGGCTTCAGACTGGGAATTTTTGCTGTTTCTGTGACAGAAACTTACCCCCAAAGCTGGTATTTGAGTATTTTAAACTGTGTCATATCTGCCAGCACAACTCAGACCCAACTGCCTCACTGGGTCTTTCCTATGGAATTGTGGCTCACGGACAATCCCAGTGTGGGTGGTGGTTCAGGGCTGGCAACAACTCTCAATTATCCAGCTGTTCATGCCAGATTTTCCTTCCCAAAGGGATTGGGGGAATGAGCTCCTCTGGACAAACTCAGACACACCCCTGAGAGCTGGGGCCAGCCCTGCTGAGCATCACCCCCAGGGAATAATGCAGCAAGGCTGGCACCTCCCCGTGAGCCCCCAGCCCTGCACCTCCTGTGCCTCAGGTTGGCATCTTTGGGGTGAAAGAACCTTCCAGTGGCCAACACCTTCCTAAACTCAAACCAATGAAGGTATTTTGCTGTTTCTCCCCCTTTTCAGGGCTACTGCTCACCCCAAAAAGATCAGTGGAAGGGGCACTTTAGACACATCCAGGGCCAGAAATTGGGGTGGAGCTGGGGGAGCCCCCAGCGTGGCTGGAGGGGGGGTAACAAACTCACCTACTGTGTTACTGAAGACATGGAGAAATGAGAAAAACAGAATCTGAACACAAAAATGGGTTCTGCTGCTCCTGGGATGAGATGTGCAAAGCGTTGATGGAAAAGCTCATGAGTGTCACCAGCAGAGAGCAGAGAGGGGTGACCACAACAGGAGGGGTTTGCCTGGCTGTACACGTCATTCTCATTCAAAATTAAACTCCTTCCATGAAATACCTTCACAGATTTAACAATATATATATATATATTTAGTATCCCCTGCATAAAAGAAAAATACACGTTATTTCAACAGCCAAGAAAAAACTGCAATTTATTAAGTTTCAAAGAATCTTCGTACTCTTGAAAGCAACTTTCGGTGCATGTTCTTTTAACAATCACATTCTATGAGGAGAATAAACATTAAAAGCCACAATTGTTGGTTTTCTTTTTAATCTCAGAGTTACAGACATCTTTAATTCAAAAGGAAAGGCAAAAAAAACCAAAATAAAACCA
>VWYO01010461.1:0-62248 GCA_013400275.1 Rhadina sibilatrix
CCTGGGATCTTCTGTGAGGATGAAGTCCTGGCTGTGCAGTGTGAGCAGCAGAACTGGCTCAGGCCTCCTCCTCAGCCGTGATTGAGGGAGCAGCAGCAGAGGCGTAGGCAATCCCTTCAGCTTTCCCCTTTAATAAAGGCATTTAAGGAGTTAATAATCATCTCCTGCCCTGTTCATTTATAACATAATGACTGAGGATGGCAAACTGCCAATAGAAGAGGTTCAGCTTTTGACAAACAGTGACAAGGTCTGACAGGTGCTCCTCTCCTGGCACTGAGCCAATTACAAAGAGAAAAACACAGAACTTTCTGGTTAAACTTCCTAAAATGTCCAAAGGTAAACTGAAACCCTTTCCTTATCTAGAACTACCCACTTGGGAGTGGGGAGTGCATTACTACATATCTGAATCTCAGAAGAGGTATTGAAACAAAAACTATCCAACTTTTATGTGCTTAAAATATATCACATATACAAGAAATAGCCACTGTAGATTTGCCATATTCTAATAGAGTGTGTTGATGGCTTCGGGCTGTGATCTTCTTGGCATCTCACAGATGTCATGGGATGGCTCCTGAGACTGGACTGTTGGAATGGAGGGAGACAGGCTCTTTAGGAATAACAGGTAGGAGAGATGGTGGGGGGTAGTTATCCTCTAGGTCAGTAGGTTGTGGGGATGTGCAGCCTTTGCCTGGGAAAGGACAGTGGGAGTGGGTCAGACCAACATCCCACCCTGAGGCATGGCCCAGCCTGTCCCTAGGGAGTGTGCCAAGGGTGCTGCTCTGGCAATGAGCCTGTGACAGGCTGCTCCAGGCACCACTCCTGCCCTGCGGAGTGGGTGTTACCAAAATATCCACAAGCGATAGTGGTAGCTCTTTAATTTCTTCAACAGCTGATTTGGGAGTGACTTTGAAGGGGCCAGGGCCATTTCCCTGTCTCAGCATGTGTATCCATGGTACTACTACCAATCCCAGCCGTGGAAGGCATGGGAGGAGCTGCCTCCTCTCTCTGGTGCGGGGATGAGCAGGATCGTGCAGGTGACCTGACCAGTATTGCTCCCGGTGACACTAAAGAATTAAAACATAACTGTGGAGGCTGTTAAGGCAGTGTTAATACAAACACACTCCCCTGGAGAGAAGCCAGACAATAATATAAACGTGCCCCCTTAGAAAGGGAGCAGCAAGGCCAGTCAGAATATAAACACAACCCCTAAAGGAAAAACCCTGGCAAACAGCTCTCTATGTTGGTGAAGAAATGTGTTAATCAGATGTACCCCACTGGTTCTTTTTTACCCCAGACAATTGGTCTGTTTTGTATCCTTCCCCTGACAGGCCCCTTTCTCAATTCCTTTCCCAATTGGCCAAGTTGTGAAACCCCACCCCTGGCTACCCTGTATAATCCCTCTGCCCAGAGACCATTTGGCTCCTTTCTGCTCCAGACCTCATGGAAGGCAGGAGCTCTCCTGGAGATCAGGAAGGCCCCGTCTCGCTGCTTTTACTCCTGCACCGCCCGGGGTGGCAAACGCGGCTCTGCTGCTCAGGCAGCCACACAAAGAGCAAATCCCTCTGCACTTGGGAGTGCACCAAAGAGTGAAATCACTTTGCACCTGAGGGTGCACAAAGAGCTGATCACTCTGCACCTGAGAGTGCCTGTGCCTCTGTTGATCTAGGTGTCTTTCTAAAGATGTTTCTAGCAAGGAAGGTTGCAGCGCCTTCACCACCGGACCAGACGCTGACATATAACCAGTTCAATATGGACACAGGTGACACTGAGACAAAAGGTGTTGCAGGACATACAGGAATTAATTCAGGGGATTGTCAAACACCATTGATAAAATGATGGAGGAAAAATGCATCCTGCTCTAACAGGTCTTAACGCTCTGGCTTTTCCTTTCTAGTTGATTGTTAAGAGACACACAAGGAATTTTAATCCTATCTAGAGAGTACTGAACAGTGTCCTTCAACTGATTTTAATTACCATAAACACTGTCAGTGTTTTTCAAGTTTCAGTATTCAGATGCAGTGAGCAAACCCTGCTCCACAGGAAAAAAAAATCAGACTGTACAATGTGAAGATTAATTCATGGTCGCTGTCAAGGAACTTGGAAATAATAAAGGAGAAATAAAGTGTTTCTTGTAAACCTAATATTAAAACATTGTTCCTTTCTGTTCTTCTAAAAGAACATTTTAATGGGACTCTGTAGGTGAAAACTGCATTAAAAACTATTATCTCTGTAATTGCTATCTTGCTGCTCTTGACCTCAGAACACACAATCCTGCACTCACTGTAAAGAAATAATTCCTGGGATAGATGCTTATGTAAATGAGGTCAAATACGTGAGACAAATTTGAGATCGATGGGTAACAGGGAAGTAGAGTGATCATTCTACAGGTGAGTTTTTACTTGTAGAGGAATTGTGCAGAGGCTGAGCTCCCAGCATTTCTCACCCTTGCTGCTCCAAGCACTCTCACAATCACTGAGTCTCTGGCACTGAACAGCTGATATTGAGGGTGTCTGATAGCAGCTGTACTCTGAACTGCTTCCAAACACTGCACTATTTACAACTGCAAATGAGTGCCCATGAGCAACTGAGGCTCACATTCCCTATTACAATGGTACCTGGCACTTAGTCAAAAAAAATCCTGGTAATTGCCTTTGTGTCAGATGATGAAACTCACCCCAGATTTGCTGCACAAGCTGCAGATTTCCAGTGGGAGATGTATTAAAACAACAAAAACAAAGTTTCATCCCACCTTTTTACATCTGACTAGATTAATATCTATGGCACTTGGCTGCTGAATTAGGATTTGGGATTCAGGATTCTGAGTTCTGGATTCTGGATTTTGGATTCTGGATTCTGGATTCTGTAAACTGTTCTGTGCTGTTGGACAAGGGCTCCCCAGTACCCCTGATGGAAATCATCCAGTTGAGCTAAAATAAAAGCAGGTAACAGGACTTCTTAGAAACCTATCCCCTTTCTGCTTTTGCACTGGAAAGCAGGGAAGCATCGGCACATTTATTTTATTTCAATTTCTCTGGCAGGATGGCTCTCGATGATGCTCAGACACTGCACCCTCAGTGCTGGTGGCTGCATCCCTGCTACCTGCCAGCTTGCAGCAAACTGAGGGAGGGCCAGTGTTTGTGCAGCTGCTCCATGCACCCTGTTTGTGTAAGAGCAGACGTGGCTCTGTCAGCTGGAGCTGTTGCTGACACACCTGACACCAGTGTCGAGGGGCCGGAGGTAGCTCAGGACAGTCCAGCACCACATGGCTGTTGGAAAGATGCAGCTGCTCAGATGCTCTGACTTGGAGGTTGTTTTGAGCTATCCCCATCACAGATGCTACTTTTAATCACTTTTACCATTGCAACTTACTCAACAAGAGGGCCTAAAACAGCTGTGCCTGGTCCATATTTCTCAGCTGGGGAATTTGAGGATTAAAAGCCTTTTTGCCTGCTATAAAAATGGATGTCAGGCACCTTGCTGCCATAAGTGGCATAGGGAATTTCTTCCCCACCTTTTGCATAAGACAAATGATGTTTCTAGATCTTTTTGTCTGTAAGACAAACATGGAATACTCTGAAAAATGTCCCATTGTTCCCCTGAATCTGCAGAGACGCAGAAGCACCAGCTTGGGACAGTGACTACCACACTTACCTGAATGGAGCACTAAGGGTCAGGTCTGACCATGCCACAAAGAGCTGAGAGGACTGGCAAGGGTGTCCTGGTTTTTTCTCAGGGGTTAGAGTATTAAACTGCTCCTCATGTGCTGGAGTAGACAAGAGTGAGGGCCCTAGAGAAAAATACAGCCTATCATACACAAGGAGTCAGGGAGCACACAGGGAAAGAGGGACTCTTGGCCTGTACTTTTGACTTAAACTGAGTGCAGATGACTGAAAACTGCAGTGAGTCAGGGTTTATCTATAGGTATGACAGCTACCTGCAAGTAGCTCTATACTGGTAAGCGTGTCAGCTTGACACAACACAGTTACAGCAATCTCCTCTGCACGTACCAGGAGAAACTGTGAAGGAAATGATCTGCCTCTAAACATAATCTTGTTATAAACATCTCTTTACCAGAATTGAGTCCAGACTCTTCAGGGGAAAATGCCTGCTGGCTCCTCCTCAGGAGGAGAAATGACCTCCCCGCAATGCCTGCGCTGCCTCCAGCTGAATCTCCAGCTCCCAGGCAGAAGGCAATTAGGTGGCCAAAGTTACAATTCCTGGGTCACATCAGTAGTGAAGCTGCTCCTGGATGGTGTCAAGGGAGTTTGTTCAGTGATACAAAATGCAGATTTAAAAACACTGGGAATGATCAGTTCTATTGGGTTGGTCTCACTCTGAAAAAGCTCAAAAGGAACTTTCATTTTATTTGTGGTTACACTTTCAGTGCTTCTTACATTCAGAAATGGTTGTTCCTTCTCCCTGCCTGGCAGTGAATTAGTCAGAATCCTTTTCACAGGCTCCTTTTTATATTGAAATTGGTTTCAGAAGAGGGCACCTTGCCAGTTATTTTTCTCCCATTTTCTTGGAAAAGGATCAAATGTATTTATTGTCCTTGTATTTGTAACCATGGCAAAGTATCTTATCTTCTCTGATGCTTATGTGGTAACGCTGCTGTTTTCTCCTGGAAGTGTGTCAATTTGCCTCCCAGAGCTTTTAAGTCCATTAACATTTTCATAGGTACCTTTCTTGCAGATGTATTGGAGTCTTCTCAGCAGATTTTGAGCTTAAAGTTTTGTAATGACACGAGTTCTGTGCTTATGATCAAGGCTGGAGATCAGTGGTTTTGTTTGGATATGCAAGAAAGAAGAGTAACATTCTCCTGCCCAAGAAATGTGAATATCCCCAAGCCATGCCAAACCCCTGGGGCCCATCTGCTGCAGAGAAAGACACTGTATTTTCTCCAGAAATGTACTAATCAAAAAGCAGAGATTTTGGGTGCTGAAAAATGACACCAAAGCATAACAAAATAGGGAAGTACAGGTGTGCAGAAATTGTGTGAAAGAATAAAGTTGCATGAGGAAAACAAAGACAGTAAGATAAAGTGTAAATGTTCTAGATACATTGAGGCAGTGAGGACTAAAAGGAAATACATTGGAGGAATATTGCAAATTGCTGCCTCCTGTATTAAACAATTATCTTCTACTAAGATTTTCAACACAGCAAATTTTCTTGCTTAGATTTTTGACCACTCTCAATTTCAATTGATTAAGCACAATTAAATCAGTTTAGGACATCTTTAAAGATGACCTAAAAAGGAAAGAAATACTTCTGCTTCATTACCAAGTAAGCATCTTTTTCTTAATGTTACACACCAAGGGTGTAACACTTCTTGTTGTCTTCAATGTTTTTAGTTTTCCCTTGTGCTTTGGGAATTTCCAGCTGATTTTCACAAGGCATTTTTGTTGTGAGCATATACAATCAGCTCATACAATTAATTTTTCTGCAAGACTGGAGACCAAACATGTTAATAATACGATGAGAATGATATTTGAACAACCGAGAGAGGCAGAAGTTTTAGTCAAACTATTTTAAAAAGTTTAACTTTGTTTTCAGGGTTTACTACCTCCAGCTTCCCACAGTGCTGTTTGTATCAGCAAAAACGTGGCCAGCAGGAGTAGGACAGGCATCATTTCCCTGTACTTGGCACTTGTGAGGTTGCACCTTGACTCCTGAGATCAGTTTTGAGCCCATCACTACAAGACAGACACTGAGGTACTGGAGAGTGTCCAGAGAAGAGCAGTGGAGATGGTGAAGGGTCTGGAGCACAAGTTCTGTGCAGAGCAGCTGAGGGAGCTGGGGGTGTTTAGCCTGGAGAAAAGGAGCATCAGGGAAGACCTTGTTGTTCTCTACACCTGCCTGAAAGGTAGGTGCTGGTGTCTTCTCCCAGGTAACAGGTGACAGGATCAGAGAAAATGGTCTCAAGCAGTGCCCAGGGAGGTTCAGATTGGATATTAGGAAAAATTCCTTCACTGGAAGATTATCAAGCACTGGAACAGGCTGCCAGGGAAGTAGTGGAGTCACAATACATGGGGGCATTTAAAAGACATGTAGATGTGTCACTTAGGGACACGGTTTAGCGGTGGATTTGCCAGGACTTGGTTCACAGCTGGACTTGATGATCTTAAGGGTCTTTTCCCATCAACAGTTCTTTGATTCTGTAATATTGCTGCCTGCAGGCAGAGGTAGAGCCCAGTGAGCTGCACAATGGAAAGATCCACCATTGTAAGCAAACACAGCATCTCACTTTGCCCAGGGCCCCTCATCCTGCAGCTTAGCTCACATCTTCATGCACCTGCAGAAAAGGTTCAATCCTCTTACATTATTGGGATGGTTGGTTTAAGAGTCACTATTTTTAAACTGGAATTGGAGATGAAAGAGAATGACAATCTCAACAGGGATGAAAGACACGGAGGTGTTAGAGGGCAACCACAGTCTGCGTGTGTAAATGGCCACACCTGAGCTGGCCTTCCTTTATAGTCACCACACAGGCACAACCTCTGTGAAAACTCACTTCATTCTAATGAAGCTGCTGGAAATAGCCCAGCTTAGTCACACCCTGTCAGAGCCCATTTCGCACTCTTCACAAGAAAGGGAGCTCGGGGTGGTGGGCTCATCTATAGATATTTGCACCACAGACTTCCAACATTAAGGCAGATGAATCATTTGATTCCTTCATAGGTGGCTTCAGTTCTAACACCTCCTGCCTCTATGTGTATTTTTTCCTGTCTTCAGAAGTATTATATGACTTATAAGACAAGCTTCTTTGGGAAAGAACAAAGAAAATTCATCAAAAACGAACTCTGCCCTCCTGATACAGCAAACAGACTTGGATGAAATGAGACAAGATAAAAACCTGTCAATATCTGAAGACCTTGTAAATTATTATTTTGGCACAGTTATGCTAATTTGCAACCTGTCTGCTGCTGTAGAGTCCAGAAGTGGCCCCTTGATGCTGTTATTAGCAGTCACTGATTTCCACCCTGCTACAGACATGCAAATTTCTTGGCCAAAGAAATTGATCTTTGGAGGTGTGCAGGGTTCAGAAAGCCTGTTGACTGCCCTGAAAACTGAGGCCACTCATGTAAGAGATAAGGCAGGCCCCATTCTCTCCACAGTCTGTCCCAGTCCTGATGTTTGGAGCTTTCCCAGCAGCTCCCTTTCCCTGGAGGTTTGAGCCAAATGAACTGGTATGGTATTAATGATCTTGTAAAAGTGTTCATGCTCCAAATACCCCAGCCTACAATTTCTCTTTAAAAAGGTAGGCAGTAACCCAATATAGCAGATTATCCTATCATACAAACACTCTCCTGTATTTGTTTTTCTTCCACTGTTTGTTGGCTTTCTTCTTTGCCCAGAAAGACATTAGTTTTGGTGGTTCTCCATCAGCCCTGAGCTCTTTTATCCCTGGATCTTGGACAGCTAGTGAGACCAGTTTGACACGATGGGTCTGAAAGTTGAGAGAGAAATCAAAATCTGTGGTGTGTGATCTAAGGTCTTTAGCTAACACCTTCACACTAACAACAGTGAGTTGTTTTACTAACCAGCAGTCTGTGCTTCCTGGTCTGTTACACTCGTAAGGACAACTTACAGGGCTTTGGAATCCCAGATTCAATCAGCAATTTAAAGCCAGGCTTGAGAGGGGAAAGGAAAAGCCATGCTGTCCATGGCTAACCACAAACACAAAAGTTGTGTTCATGGTTGACTGGAGGCACAAAGGTAGGACAGGAACAGATCATTTAGTGCAACACCTGGCAAGATCCAGAACCAAAAATTTGGCCTGAAAACAAAAGGTCTAAAGTTAATGGAGTCCTCACAAAAAATGCTTGCTCCCCCATGCTTGTCAGCCAGTGGGACCATGTTACAGCAGTTTTAGGTTGCTCGAAGAATCATCAGCAAAGGTATTGGCAAAAGCAGGTGCTGTTCCTTAGGGTCGAGGCCTAATGAGCATTTCTGAGATCACAGTGCAGCTCAAGGGTAGGGGTGGTTCTACCACCATGGGCCTGAAGGACCATTCCCTCCTCCTGCATGGGCAGCCATGTGCTTTGGTGTGGGCAAAGCAGGCATCACCCTGCTAGGGACAGTGGGGCTCAGGCTGCAGGCAAAGCCTTGATGGTACTTTGGGGGCAGTGAGCTGCAAAGATTTATCATCTAGACTGTAAGGCCTATTTTATGTTATCAGTTTTAATTTGGATAGGGCTTGCATTATGCTCTTTCACTGTATCACCCTGTTCTTAGGGGACAAGGCTCACAGAGGTACCTGATTTATCTTCCTTCCAGCACTTATTGCTTTGTGCTTACTGCTGCGTCCTCTTCTGTGTCTTAGCTAAAGCCTAATACATCCAACTTTCTTGGTTGCTTCTTCACACAGCAGTCCCAAGATGCTGCTAATGAAAACAAATTATATTTTGGCATTAAAATTTTTTAGATCCAGGGAGAGGCCTAAGGTACAAAAATCTAGAAGATAAGTACCATCAATTTGTGCAATGACATTAAAATGGGACTCTAATGACTGGAAGCTGATCCTGGATAAATTTAAGCTAGCAAGAAAACAAAGACTTTCAGCAGAGTAATTCATCAATAAAATAGCTGGGCTGGGGTGATGGAATACTCAGTATAATTGAAGATGAGGTGTCCCCTTCTGGAGAGGTGAATTGCTTGAATTTCTTTTCAGTCTTTAAATCTGTGTGGGAATGCTCCTTTACTGGCTTACTGGCTTTTTTTTTTTTTTTTTTTTTTTTTTTTTTTTTTTTTTTTTTTTCCCCACTCTTACATCTTCTCTTTTTTTTTTTTTTTTTTTTTTTTTGCCCCTGCCCAAGTTTGCCTACTTTGGAAATTATTTTGTCTAGTTGAAATATCAGTTATCACAGGGAAGTCCACAGGAAAGTACTGTCATGTTGGCCATGCTAAAAGGAAGACCAGATAATTGGTATCTCCCTCACAGATTTGTAAGGCTGGTTTTGAGTTTTTGCTCTTGTCTGCAACCACCCTACTGCTCTGTTTGCCTTTTAAAATCTGACTGTCCCAAGTAAGTTCACTGCTTCACAGCCAGGGTAATCTAGAGCTGGTGTGTTGGATTTCAGCAATAGTAAGGGCTGTTGTAGACACAAATGGATGGGGCAGCTGCTGTTGAAGCTCCATCTTCATGTCCAGATGCTAAAAGATATGTGACCCTGCTTCCCTGTGTGCTACCAAACTTCAGCTGGTGCTCACCCAGGAGTCACCCAAATCCTTGAGCAGAGAGGCAGATAAAAGCCCTGAATTGCAGTGGGTTTGTGCCTCATCTGCTCAGAGGATACGTGTTTGGTGCCATCACCTGGAGAGCTTCAAGTGCTTGTGTTGGGCAAGCAGGGAGGTGGAGCAGCGGGATCTGGTTCCACATTCTGCAACATCTCCCACATGTGCTAGAGTATTGCCCTTTTCCAGACTGGGGAAAAGATCTGCTCCCAAACACCCTTCTGTTCTCTGCTTCTTGGCAGTGTCTCTGGTAGGGAAGATGGTTTGGAGAAATCACATGAACTTGTATCAGGTCCAGATGATGGATATTTCTCATTTGTTCCAGTAAAGGACTCCTCCTTAAGACAAAGGATCTGCCTTGTGTGAGGCATCAGAGAGCAGAACAGCAAACAGCTGCACTCACTGTCAGCATTCAGAAAGCTCTGGCCCTGAGCTGAAACCAGTATCAGGTGTCAGGATTTCAGGAGGCCATGGCTATACTTGGGAAGAGTGGGAGAACATTTCTTTGTCTAAGGATTTTTCATCTGTCTTCTGAAAAATACAGGATACTTCAGCCTTCACCTGTTGAGGTTGTCTTAGGCACTGCTATGAGAATTTCTCTGATCTATGTTAAATGCAGATCATTAAGTCTTTTTACTACAACAGCAATGTCTCCTATAGGAACGCCTGACAGGCAGTTACACAGGTGGAAAGAAAACAAGAAAAGGCTCCCTGCTCCAACTGGAGCTTTGGCAAATATCCTCCAGAAGCCACTGTTGGTAGAGTCATGATCATCTCTGCAGCCCAGAGCTGGGAAGGGCTCCTACTGCCACACAGACACTGCTCTTCAAGACAGCCAAGCACAGCAATGTATTCTTTCACTGTCTAATATCACTGGTGAAGAAAAGATAATTCCTAAGTCCTTCTTAGCTGACAGTGAGATTAAACCTGGCACAGCCCACGAGGCTCAGCAAATGAGCCAAGAACCAGCTGTCAACCTGAAATACATGGTGATAGCCAAACCCAACACAGTAATGTCTCACCTGAAGCCTTTACACTCCTGGGTGACCCCTGACTCTGCAGACAGAGCTGTGGCTCTTGCACCACCAGCAACACATTGGAAATTCAACATGGTTTATTATCATCTGCCTGTTGTCTATTACAACATTTATAACAAAAGGAAGGCCAATTTTTCTCTGACAGTAAATCTACACCATGGAACAGAAGAAAAAGCTTTGTTTTGACTTGTAATCTGATCAAACCTGACAAGGAAGGAACAAAAAAGCAAAGGAACAAAAGGCCATTTTTAATAGCTTAAAAAAAAATAGAACTCATGAAGTTGAAGTAAAACAGCTGAAATGTTCGAAATGTTGCTGCTAGAGCCATTCCCCCTCAGTATTTTTCCAAAGTCACCTTCTAAATAACTAATGCAACTATTATCTCTGTAACCATGTCAAAAACACTTGGCCACTTGTTTGCATATATTAAGGATTTACAAGGAAAAAGAAGTACCTGTTATGTACCTGAAACTTTTTCTCAAAACAGTTAAAAATAATCTAGCTCACTCTAGGGATTGAGGATTCCCTGTGAAACCAAATGAGCAAGGCACTAAAGTGCAGCTGGCTCTGATACATCTGCTGTATCTTGTCTCCTTCTCAGTTTACAAGGAATAATACTTTGCAACATATGTGCGCCCCAGATTTGCTGTCTTGACATGCTCTTGATCCCCATTAAAACTCCAAATCATACATGATAATATATGTGAGTTTTCCCATACAGGATGCAAAAGTAATGCTGAATTTCTTCCCTTGGCATTCACTGGATGAAATGCACAGTTTTAGTATAGTAGAGAAGACAGGCATGAGATCTGAATGTGGTCTTTGAAGATGTCAAGCTCTTCCCATTCCAGTGCTGAGGTTACCCAGTGCTCAGGGTATGGCCTATGACAAGGGCTGCAAGAACCCAGGAGTCACCAGAGGTCCATGATCTCCAGGTGTGACATAATTAAACAGGTACACCTTGAAAACACTTGGCTTTCCCAGCTGCAGCAAAAGAGACATTGATCACTGAAGATTGCTCCAGAGAGCTATGAGCCTGTTATCTCAAACCATCCCCAGCCCAGGCCTCGTGCATATCATGCTGGTGTCACAGCCACATTTAGCAGGCTCAACTACCTTGTGAAGAGCTTCCAGGGGAGGGCATTTAGAGAATGTACCCTGTTAGGGTTTCTTATATTTGGCTGATATGCATAGAGCAATCTCCATGTATGATCCTGTTCAGTGCTTCTCCCTGCCTCTTAGATGCTGTCAGGCAGATTTCTCAAATGCACAGAAGAGATTTTGGGAGCAGATCCTTTCCCCAGCCTGGAAAATGGGGATGCTGCTGCTATGGTATGTGAAAGGTGTGTGGTCCTGTTGTACCAGACACCACTGCTCAGCCCTAAATCTGCCTCCTTCAGCAGGAGAACAAAGCATCCCAAGTGTTGTGGCACAGATGGAACCTCAGCAGCTCTGGCTGCCATGCAGCCCACACAGGTGAGAAGCTGTGTGAGCAGCCATGGTGCCCAGAGAGATGTCCATCTCCACAAGCATCCATGACTGCCAGGATGAAACTATGAAATATCCCAGTTATTTCTTGGAAGTCAATCCAGAGACCAGTCTCAGTGGGACCCCATCACAGTGCTGAAGCAAATACTCTTCTATCATCCTTGCTCTGTCTTTTCTAAAGCAGCGTGGTCCTGTGTTTTCAGCAAGGAACACAGTGTTGAATGCATCAGGAGATTGCTTCTGAGAATGTAAATCAAGCCACTCCCTCCCTGGCATTCACCTCCACAGGCTCCATTTCCTCAAGACCATATTTTCACAGAGGGCTTTGTGATGGAAGGGTTCCCTGGATGACAACCACTCCAATGTCCTGCTCAGGTTACATCAAATTTCTCAAGGTAATCCCCAACTGAGAATGTTGCCAAGAGAGAGGCTGACTGTTCAAAGGAGACCTTCTCTCCTCTTTGTAAAATATGTAGAGTTTGAGTTGGCCTGGAGGATGGTCCCTGGTCTGGATGGTTGTGGTCAGGGCAGTGCTGATCTAGAGCTGAGCTCTGAGTCATGCCAGCAATACATGAGCTGCTCTGCATTGCCAGCTCACTTTCCCCACGCAGCCTGTGAGCCATTCAGATTGTTTCCTCTGGTTGAAATATTTTTAACCTACCTGAACAGCCCTAAAAAGTGAGATTCTGCCTCAGATTTTTTTTTTTATTTTATTATTTCTGTGGATGAACAGATAAAGGAGAGAGGAATAAAGAGATGGAAGAGCTGTGAGCTGAAAATAGGACAACTGTAAGAGGGACACATACAAGAAGTGAAGGCAACATGAATAGTGAAGGAAGACAACACTCAAAGGACAGTTTCTTTTAACAACTCTTACTAGGAATGGAAGTCATATGGAAAAGACAAACTTCTCTCATACAGAAAGCTCTTACAGCATCACCTGAATTTTGTCCTTGTACCTCCAAATGGAAAGGGCTCTGCCTCCCACACCAGGGAGGATGTGCCACAAAGCCACAAAGCCACAAAGCCCAAATGAAAATGGCAGCAGTGCTTCCTCCACTGCTTCACTGAGGGCAAAGTAGAAACTACAAAGCACAGAGTAACCAAGGCATGTAAGGATTGTGGTCATTTTAAGTTACGTGTTTAGAGCCATGTCCAGTGTCTGAGCCCTGCTCTGCCTTAGCATCCACCTGCTCTCAGTGGGGATTGCCCCATCACTCTTTTCTCCTGACAGGGAAGTAAGCAGGAAGCAGGCAGTGAGTTACAGTGCTCTCCTTGCCATTCCCAGCTCCTACAAAGAGGAGTCTGTGTGTACAGGGGCCTCACTGCTACCCAGAGGAGGTAACTGCAAGTCCAGGTTTAAGAGCAGAGGCTTCACAGCCTCTGTGGGTGAAAAATCAAACAGAGCAGACTAAGTAGATTACACTAATTAGGAGATGCAATATCCAGAGAAAAAAAGGACAGTACTTTCTTTGGGGGTATTAGCTGTTGCCCAGATGAAAAATGAAGTCTTCCCAGCTGATCTGTGCCAGCTAATGTCCTTGCAGATAGGCTTTGGAATAAATTATAGAAAGTCATTGGGTTTGTGTCTGATCAGTTATCCCACATCCTCTAAGACTTTTGCTATTGAAGTTCATTCATTGAAAGAATAAATAAAAAATAGTTTAGTAATTGAAAGAAAAATGAATGCTGTTTTCCCAGCACTTGGAAACATGCAACATTGTCTTGCATTCAGCTACATGACAGCTAAGTCTTGTTATATAACTGTAGTCGTAGGAGGTTTTGTCCTGCACCCCTGTGGCCAGGAGGCTGCCAAGACTGCCTTCAAATTCACCACTGTCCAATGTGAGTCATGGCACTGCTGGTGCAAACCAGGATTCAGCCCCTCACTCACAAGCCTCTCAGTGCTGCAGTTGCTGACAGCTGTGTCAGGACAGCAACTGCTGGTGCCAATGACATCTGCCACACTCATGCTTAAAAATGGAACAGCAGGACCTGAAAGCAGTGCAGGGTTGAGTATTGGAGCTTGGGAATGAAACAGAACTATCAGGAATAGGGCAAAGAGCTTGCTGGTGCATCCAAGCCTATTTAATACTTCTGAGCAAGTGGCAGTGCAGTGTGCTGCCAGCAAATAAACACTGCTGAGATCTTTGGTTTGTAAAGTTTAGTCACATCACACCTGCCACAAATAAATGCTACACCAAGGGACAAATTAGTGAAGGAGGTCTCTTTTCTGACTGAAATCCAAATGATTTTTATACTGCCACCTGAGCTTCTCCACATATTAGAAAACCAGACTTGACCCTAGCAAGTCATCCCTGTGGGTGAAGAGTAGAAGGATGCTGCTGGCAGTCCCACTGCTGGGCAGTGGAAATGCTAAGCTCTCCTTTTCCCTCTCCTGCTGCCCAAACCACTGGGCTGCAGGCCTGGTAGAGTCCCCAGACCCCTGCCCACACCAGTTGCCCTGGCATGCAAGGCTTCTCCAGGCTTGCTCCTGGTGCCTGGGGTGCCTCCCCACCACAGCACTGGAGACACATCCTGAGCCAAATCCACCTGCCCCAGCTGCACAGCCCTGATGCAAACTGCTGTTTACAGAGATGAGGTATTTTCCCCTTTGGTCTCTGTTTTCCCTTGTGCAGAATCTTCCCAATTAGGGATAGTTTTTTGGCTGTTCAGTAGATCAGTCCCACGTTTATGTATTAAAATTTTCTTCAGCCTCTTTATTCCACATCCAAGGGTTTAATCAGCAATTGTGCTTAAGGGTAGCCTGTGTTTTTGTTATCTACTTAATCAGATGAAAGAAGGCTCTTTTGTCTTTTTTTTTTTATTTATTCTTAATTAAGAAAATGAGACTTGTTCCATACAAGGAGTGCAGCCTTGTACCTCCTAGGTAGGGGCAAGCAATGCTGCCAGGGGAAATATTTTATACACAATCTCCCTTTCAGATCTGGTTATAAAGAAGTAGTGGCACTGACATGATCAATCTGATAAAAAATAACTGCTGACTTACTGAACCCTCCACCAACCTTGGACAATGTAAAATGCACTTACTAGAACAGCTTATCCCTATTTATTTTTATAGATAAATATATAAAGTTTAAATATATAAACTAACATGAAATCAATACAAGAACACTTCTCTTTGAGGTTAGTATTGATTCCAACAAAGCACGATTATGGTGAAAGATGGAAAAATATAATAAAATATATGAAATTTTAATCCCCTAGAAGAGCTCTCTGCTCTTCCCAAACCATCTGCTTTCTCAGCTGGGTGTCTCCTGCCCTTGCAGGAGGAACACATACCTGGCTGGAAACCAGGCTGCAGGAGAAGGACCCAATGTTACAGCAGCTTCCCTGCTACTGGTTTTAGGTCAATGACAACTCATCAGTTTTATCCCTTTAATATTCTCTTCACAGCTTTGCTCTTCTTCTTGGGAATCAGTGCTGTGCTCAGTTCCCTTCCTTGCCACTGCAAAGAATTTCTAATATTGCCATGGGATGTTCTTCAGCGAGCTCCTTGTGGGCACTTGCCCTTTCACAGGCTGGGGTTGCTGGGCAATGGCATCTCCAAGTGTTGTCTAGTGGTGTCACCAGTGTTATTGTGCCCAGTGGTGACAGTGGTGGCAGGGTTGCACACCCATCCTGTGCTGTGCTTGTTCCTCTACTCATTTCCCACATCCCTGCCATGGTGCCCACTGCCATGACCACACACACACCCAGTCACCAGCCCAGCGCTGCTCCAGCAGCCAATGCACTGGCTGTGGGGCTGCCTTCTGACCTGGGAAAGACAAGAGAGGAGTAGTTGGGTCCCTTTGGCAGTGTGACTGTGTTTGCAAATCCCCTTGTCCTCCTCTAAGCCCAAAATGAATGCTGATGCACACAGAGGTGCCAGCACCTCTGCTCCGTCCTTCTTCCACTAGAGCCCATGATAATAGATTAAACCCTCCAAGACAACCTTTTCTTGCATCACAGCCAACACTCGACTTGAAAGAGATTTTCATCAGCTTCACAGAGCACTATCATGGCATTACTTCAAGTGCCAAGTGCTTGAATTTAAACCTGGAGACTTCCTTGGAGAGGCTCGCTGCAGACCAAGGCACTCTGTGCAATCACTCCTGGATCCTCCAGTGGTAATTGGTCATCAGTCAAGGCTGCCAGCTCTGCAGAGAGTTGTATCCTAGGACAGCCTGTACAAGGACAGACTTCCAGCAGAGAACCCAAGGAAGGGGGTTCACCACAAGACAGTTTCTCCCTCTGGTTATCATTACTATACGGTCTCTTAATTGAAAGCACCTATTTGGCAAATGCCTTCTTTCTGTGTCAGTTTTGTTGGTTTTTTTTTT
The DNA here is from genome assembly GCA_013400275.1 of Rhadina sibilatrix. Classification (NCBI taxonomy): domain Eukaryota; kingdom Metazoa; phylum Chordata; class Aves; order Passeriformes; family Phylloscopidae; genus Rhadina; species Rhadina sibilatrix. The sequence continues at coordinate 16,103 of VWYO01010461.1, forward strand.
TTTTTCAATTCCTTGTGAGGGCAAATGCCAGCCTGGTGATTTCTTACAGCAGGTAAGATCTATGTTGTTGAATTTTACCCATTTCATATCTTTGATCTTTGTGAAATTTGCCTCCCACTCTTTGATGCAACAGGACAGGGAGTTATTATTGCTTTTCCTGTCAACTCCCATCAGCAGCTGGGAAAATGGTGATTTCCTTGCAAGAAAAGTGCTTTCCAAAAACCATCAAAGCTGTGATTCTGCCTACATTTTGCTTAGGTTTAACTGAAGGTTTGTCAGCAGCTACACAGGTATAAATGAGAAATATCTCCATGCCTGACTCATCCAATACTCCATCACACATCCTACCTGGCAAGAGCTCCTGTTCACTTGCTGCAGCATGGATTTCTTGATCTCAGGAGAGATCAGAGACCCCTCTCAGGAGTGTGTTTAAAATAAAAATCTGTGAGGTCACAGCTTATGCCCTCTTATCTCCCACGATGCCTGTGCCCACTGCCAGAGTAAGACCTGCCCTGTCTCCCTGGCTAAGGGGCTCTGCTGGCACCTGGACCACAGGTCTTCAAACATCCACTCTTCTGCTTCTGCCAGATGGAAGTACTAGAGGAAACAAATGTGTTCCCAAAAATAGTGCCTCCCTTTGTGGCTTTGAGCAGCCATGTGTCACTCATACTCCTGCTGAGTTCGACTTTAGGTACAGCTGGCTGCTCTGGGTAAAGAGGGCTATTACTTCTTCCCAGAACAGATTGTTCAGGTGATGGACATACACAATGATTCAATTTTTAAAAAACCTTTAACCCCAGGAGAAGGGCTGTTGAACCAACCCTAAGGGCCAGGGCAGAGACAGCACAAGGCACCAGATGGCAGTCCCAGAAGAGGTCACTTCCAGCCCTGCCCCTTGCCCTCACTGGGCCTTGCTCCTCAGGCACCTGCCTGTGGGGCTCAGGTGGGTGGTCATGATGAAACAGGGGTGGCTGTCACTGCAATGTTCTCACACTCCAGCCCTGTGTGCAGCAGAAGGTGCTGGACCAGCCATGAGGGTGCAGGGATGGAAAGCACGGCAGTGAGAAGAAAGGGAACAGAGGGAGGTGCTCCTGCTCTGAGTCTCTGCTGAAGCTCAGATTTGAGGTTAAACACAGCACACAGACTTTAAAACAAACAGGTGGGAGAGTTTTCAAATCATGCAGGGACTTTTCCCTCCATCTCAACTTTTGTGACATCTGCCTGGGCACAGGCACAAGCCAGCAGGAAAGGCAAAGCAGTGCATGGCTAAACCCCTGCACTTCAACTCCTAATTAGATTCATGCAAATTTTAGAAAGCGACTCAGATGTCTGGAGCTTCCTCCACCTGTCACTGGCTTATTTCTAACAGATGTCATAATGAGGCACCTGGAGGACAAGATCATTTAGTTTTCAGTTTTCTTTACTGTAATCATAATTTAGATGGTCTGTAATTTAATAAGAGTGAGAAGGGAACAGCAACAGGAAGAGCTTGCTGGCTTCTCAGGCCTGATGAGGCGGGCCCTGTCTCCTGCCATCTTAGCAACACAGCTTTGCAGTCTTAGCTTGCAATAAAATCTGCCTGCTGCTGTTCCTGAGGGTCAAGCACGCTGGCCTGAGGCACAACCACCCAGCAGCCAGGTGCCCTGGCCGCCCTGCTGCGCCTCTTACAGCATGCAGCAGTCCAGCACACAGCAAAAGCCAGCAGCTTCTGGAGAGAAAAGCACATATTTCAGCTCCTACCAACTCAGCTGAGCCTTTGGTCACCCACCAATGTGCCCGGCACAGCCAGAGCACCCTGCAGTGCTGAAGCCAGAGAGCCGAGGCACATCTGCCCTTGGAGAGTCTGGCTGGAATGGCAGAGGACTGCCTCGTGCTGGGAAACCTTACCCAGAGACCATCCCCAGAGCTTGGCACACCTGCTAATGTATTTTAAACACAGACTTGCCTGCAGCTATTTCTGCAAAACAAACAAAGCCCGTGCTGCCCCGGGCTGGATGGTGAGCACTCAGTAGGCTTCCTTTGCATCCTGGCAGGGCTGGTGCTCCTCAGCTGGGCAGGAACTGCAGCAGCAGCTGTCTAATATGCAGCACAGAGCTCAGCCAAGCTGCATCCTCACCAACTCCTGTTCTGAAAAGAAAGCAGTCCCGTTTAGTAATAAAAGGTCTCCCTGGTGCCGGTAGGTATTTTTCCCCTTCTTTCCCAAAGCCCTCTGGATTAACTGATAACCCTGCTTCTCCAGGCTGGCCTTACAGGAAATCTTCCATGAGAAACCTCATGGAAACAAAGACCCTGAGTGGTTGGCTTGTACCTTATTTGCTGTGATGCTCCTGGGAGCGGCCTCAGAGCTGGGCACTGTCCTGCCCTTCCTGAGGCAGTGCTGGGACTGTGTGTGCTGCCCGGGGCAGAGCCCCGCTGTGGCAGGCAAACGCTGTTCCTGAGGGGCCATCCAGCCTCTGGGACACGCCGGCTCGTTTGGCACCTCGGGATCTATCCCTGCCTGTGTCATGATAGGTAGAAGAATTATAAAGGAGAGGCCTCATAAAATCAGGCCTGCTCTGTTAAGTTAATAAATGGCCTGCCATCTCTTCTTCTAAGTGTAGTTAAGCAATTTGCAAGTTCCCGTGAGAAAGCAATCTTGGTGTGAAAGGTTTGTTAACACAACAACCTATTCTTGGGTTGAAAAATGAGTGCGTCTGTGCAAACAATAAGATCTCTTCCATGAGAACCCATAAAGGAAGAATGTAAACAACCTGAATCTTAGCATGTACGCACAAACTTCTGACCAATAAATGAAGTAGCAAGAAAACTACCAGCCAATAGGTGTTGCACACGAGGTCTGTGAAAACTGTATAAAATAAGTTATGTGAATAAAGAACTGGCTTTTCCCTGCATGAAAATAATGGAGTCTCGGCTGACTTATTACAACGTGCCTGGGCAACATCTGGCTTTGCAAATGCTGCCATTGCTGCAGAGAGACCATGGCCAAAGTGACTCCTGCCCTGTGCTCTGGGACTTCTGTGGCACCAAGAACTCAACATTCATTCCATGTGGTCCCTCCCCATCAGTCCCAGGCAGCTGCTGTGAGGGGCTGCCTGTGGGGGTCTCTGCACCTGGCCTGGGGTGAGGGGAAATGCTCACAACAGGCTGGGGGAAGGAGCTCCCCTCTATGGCACTGGCTTGAGGATGGGAGAGAAGGGAGGGAAAAGGAGGGAGAGGAGGGAATCACCTACCCACAAAGTACAGTGATACTTTAAATATCCTCTTTTTTCCTATTTCAGTCTAACAGGTTTTAAATAAATCAACTTTTCATATGGTTTTGCCATTGTGAAAAAGAGTTTTTGGAAGCCTGGTACTTCCTTGCAATGCCAGGTAATTGACAGATCTATCAATAATGACACTGTGCACGCACGAAGGAGCATTTAGAGTCCTTCTGCACCTTGAAATACCTCACAGCTCCAGAAAAAACCTTCACTAACACTGTGTGTGTGTGCTCAAACATATTTCTTTTCTTGCTAATGCTTCCAGGACAGTGGGAAATGTTGCAGTGCAGCTGAGAGCATATCTCCAATAATGAAATGCTGCAATTCAGTCGGTTTTCACATTCACAGTGGCATCACCTTCTTTCTGCCTGTATTCTTCTGAGAGGCTTAAGCAAGATGAGAAAAGCTACTTCAGAAGCAACAGTGGTGAGTCTGCAACTGAGGTGTGGGTTTGGGATTTTATATGCTGTAAAACCTCTTCCTATGCTGGAGGGCACTTAGCAACAGGTAAATAGCCAATTTAATTAGCAGATGTGGTTTCTCCATAGTGTCACTTCTACTGATTGAGTCACTGAGTAAAATGCTAAAAAACAGTTTAATTTTAGGTTTTTGTAGGGCTACCACAGTGGCATTTGCTGAGATTTGTACAGGTCTGAGTTATAGAAAGGAGACAAGTTTTGAGGTTCTAGATAGGGGAAAAGGAGGATGACTCATGTTTAAAACCAGAGGGGTTCTTGTTATCAAATACTTATCACGGTTAGAACAAGTGAATGTCTGCAGCTCCAACTGGAGGAGCAAACCATGAGCTCAACAGAAGGTCAGTGGGTGAGAGCAATTACAGCTTCCATCGTAAAATGATTTCCCCTCCACACCAAGGGGGCATTTATTTCTGAATTTTAAAATGATAAACATGCAAAACACAGATTTAAGGGCATCTGCTAATGTTAATCTAATGATAGCTTTATTCCAACATCCCTTAAATAATCTTCAATTCTTTTATCCAGAGGTTTGCCTATTATCAATGAGTGAATCAGAGATACAAGGCAAATACCAGTTCTGGTTACTGAAGTGTATTTCCAGCACAGCCTAGTGCTATGAATCTCGAGGAGCTGACAGCATTTTGTGGGTTGTTTCTTTTAAAGGAATATTTCTGCCTTTTGCTGGGTTTTGGTTGGTAACAGCAGTTGACTGATTTCATCAAGCCAAGGCATCCCTGCAGAACTGACAGTACTTAATCATCGATGGGACAGTTTTATTGCCATTCCAACACTTGTTACAAATCCTCAGGCATACAGATGGGGACTCCCATCTTGCTGTCCACTTACCCCGATTTGCTTGGCATATCCTGCTCCTCACCTGACCTTCACCATGAGACTTTTCCCTCCTCATAGCCTTTGGTCACACACAGGGGCTGGTCATCTTGCCTGCCCACTGGATGCAAGTCTCCTAAGAGCGTCTTCACAAGCTCTGTGAGTCCATTACTTTGGAAACAGGTGACTGGAAGCATACATGTATTTCAGATAAAATCTCACCAGGGCTTCCTTCAGCCCTCCTGGTGTCTTCCTAATCACCCATCCACTCCCTCTGCATTATCCTTTCTTCTTTCTTAATTAGGCCGCCTATCTTTGCAGGACTGGCAAAGAGGGCTTCAGGAGGATATTTAACTATTTATTATTTCCTTGTTCAGAAGGATGCTGTGCAATTAGGGAATCCCTAGCAACAGTCCAGTGTTCCAAGCAAATTTCTAAGACAAAGATGATGTAATTTCACTAAGATGCTCTAGAAGGGGCCTCCAGACCATTTGAGAGGTTTGTCTATCTGCCCGTGTAAGCCACTCTTGCTGCCAAAGACAGCAACACCACCCATCACTGCCAGCCTTTGAGAACAGCACCCCTTGCACAGACACAGTTACCACACTCCTCCTGGTAATCTGCATACGAAACACACCCAAGTGCTTTAATATTTTCCTCACAGGTTAAAAACCATCTGCTGTTTTTCTCTCCTGGATTCTTTCAAAATTGGTTGTGCTGTCCCTAAACTGTGGCCCCATGGACCAGACACAGTTCTAAGCTCAGGCTTCAACACAGCTTAGCCTGGAGAAATGATTATCCCTCTTGCCATATGAACAAACTGATGTCAGCATCTTCCAGGGTGATCTTCAGCAGTATCACAATTTGATTCATATTCTCTTTGCAGCCCAGCTGTAATTCACAGATTATTAACTCCCAAACTGCTGCTTATAAAGATATCTTTTCATTCCGTCTGTGCTTATTTATTTCCCTCCTGAATGTAGTATTCTCCACCTTTTTTTTCCCCTGACCTTCCCTCCAATTCATCAAAATAATTTTTTTATTTATTCTGGCCTCCCAGTCTGCAATCCTGGTGAGCTAATACTTTCATTCACTCTATAAATACAGCCTCTAACTCTTTTGTTTACTGCATTAATGACAACATTTGCCAGAAACAGCCATGAGAGACTCCTGTTAGACACTCTTCCTCTCCTCCAGGTCTGATTACCTATTGATATTTTCCATTCCCTCCTGCTCACAGAAAGCCATCCACCAAGGCTGCCTGGTCACTCTTGTACTTTTAGGGCCTTTCTGCCTGTACCAGTGGAAATATTTAATCTTCTCCACAGTCTGCAGTAGCCCTTTGCTCATGGAAGAGAGACAATTTCCTTCTCCTTGAATTCCCTCTGGCTGGTGATTGTGTCCTGATGGCCCACTCAATTTAAAACACAGCATTCAGTGCTAATCACTCTGCACATCCAGTCAATTGCTTTGATTTCATGATCAGCCTGAAGCAAAGCAAACCACAGAGCAGCCTGTGGCACAGGGACACACAGGCCCCTCAGTCATTATGGCAATCTTGTTCCTCTCAAGGCTGGGCAGAATTTTTGCTCCCTGGGAAACAAAGCAGTGCAGAAGTGATGGAATTGCTCCATGCACAGGCACAGCCTGCTGTGGCTTGGGAAGGTTCTCCCACCACCTGTGGCATGCACTGCCCCAGGACCCACACTGCATGATTACTGACAGGTGCCTCACAGCACCTGTACTCCTGCAGGATGGGATATCTGTAAGAACACTTAGTCACTGCAATGCCTTTGATGGTTTGCAGAATAAAATGATCAAATAAAAATTCCAATGATGAAATTTAGTATTGTCAAGTGTTTGGCTGTAGGCATATGCTCCAAACTGAAGTACTCTACACCCTTTCTTTGGATGGCCAAATTGAAAATACCAGTAATCTACAGTCACTTGCACACTCATGGCAGTGCATAATGCTGTCAGGAAGGAACACCTTGAAATCACACCCTACAACTCAGTGGCAAAGAAGCAAAAATCCACCATAGAGTGCTGCAGAAAGCGTGTGCAAGTGCTATAAGCCAGTTTAAAAGTAGAGGACATTTCACATGAGAAAGATGAGTGGTATGAAACAGCAACCCAACAATGGGAATAGACATGGTCTGTCCTTCTGAAAATATTTCTGCTGCCATGACATCCACCTGCTCCCCCACACACATTCATTCAGCAGGGCTGGTCCTGGTCTCACACATGAGCCTTGCTCTAGTAGTTCACTCAGACTTAGAGATGACCTCTGGTAGGGAGGGCAACCTCACAGAAATGCTCTCTGATTGTTTGTCTAATTGTTCTACAAGTCCTCAGTGCCCCAACAGTCCTCTGAGAGTCTTTCCAGTTGGTCCACATATCTGAAGTCTCAAAACTGGACCTAATACATGAGCCAAGGTCTTATTTTGAGCACAAGTGGGTGGATTACCTCAGGTACAACCTCAGACACTGTTTTAAAGAATTGCTGCACAGCCAAAAAGTGCTGTACTGTGCAGTAAGTTTTTGTTACTCCAGTACTCCAGTACTTACCTATTTGCCCTGATTGAATTTGCTCCTCTTTCAGGTAATTTTTCTAATTCATAAAAATAATTTCAACTTTTAATTCCATTTTTGGAAGTGATTAAACTATCTCTGGTTGATATAATCTAATAATTTAATAACAAAATTTTATATATTACTTCATCAGTGGAAGTGACTGAATAATACCAAAAGCAAGCAAAGACAGTCCCTATGGAACAGCAATTGTTCTGTTTCTTGAGTTTGGTGATGGAAGACTGATAGCATTCTTCTGAACAATCTAACCAGCCCTATAGTATTTCACAACACTTCAAACAAGGACAGTATCTTCTGCTTTAAAATGTCTTGTTAAAGCAGCTGTTTCTTTTTTATCCTCAAGCTCATTATATTGCTTTTAAAGAAAATAGTTTCAAAACTGTGTAGTAGTAGCAAATGTTTTATTGGTAGAGGTAAAGCTTAGTCTAGATTTATTTTTAATTGGCTATTTAATTCAATGATTATCCCTGTTCTATGAAGCTTGAAGGCAAAAAAAAAACAAACACATTGAGTATTTAGGTTTTCCCTAATGGACTAAATGCTCATCCTTTTGTTAAATAATTGATTTGACTTTCCTTCCCTTTCTAGTAGAGGTCTCATTAGGCTTTAGCAGTCCAATTATTATTTTTTTTTTTAGTTTTTCTGTTCTTTTTTACACATATCTTGCTTTTACATTTATACATAGCTACATATTCTTTCTACTCTTGTCAATTTTTCTTTTTAAAGAACTTCTGGCACAATTATAATGGCCTCTTACTATGCTCGCAGGCTTCCCATTGCATTGGTGTAACTTTTCATTATGTGTCCTTTTATTAGTTCTTAAAGATGATAAATAATTTATTATTCTGTTTGCTTCAGCCATTGCATGGCTGAATTTCAGTATTCTGGAGTGAATTTCATCTGCTCCTACTTAGGTGAGAAATTCCAGCTTTCCAAAATGCAACTTTTCAGAGAAAATTCCTGAATCCTCTTCATCTCCTACAGACACCTCCCTGTGGCACCACACAACAAACTCTTTTTTTAGATCACTGAGCTGATTTGAAGTCCATGTAAATTCTACTATACAGCTTTCCATCTTTGCCTAGAATTACAAAATTCTAATTTGTAACCAAGATCAAACCAGTTTCTTCTTTCACATTAGCAAACAATTCCTCACTAGTCTGAATCAAACCTAGGAGTCCCTCTTGAATTAGACTCCATGAGCCAGTGTTCCCCCTCATTTGTAGGAACATTTATGCAGTTTGCCCCAGCAGAGAATTTCCTGCATGTATTACGAGGAAAATAATCTACTCCAAGATGGATACCAGTGGAAAAGAGCTTTTGTCAGGGCCAACAGTTTCTCTCAGGAAAACTCATTTGTCACATAACAGGTCACGTTTTAGCTTTCATAAACATAAATACTCTCTGCTACTCTTCAGGCGTGGAAAGTCAGCAAGTTTTGATAGCAGCCAGCATTTCTTGGGAAGGAATAAGAATTTTGTGTTCCATTATTCTTGAGAATAAAGCGTATAATAAAGTGTAGAATAAAGAATAAAGAGTAAAAACGGCTGTAGGAGATCTTTTGGAGAAATTCAAGCTCTGCGCAGTAACTCTCATCCCAAAACCGGAATGAGAGTTGATATGTGAGTCTGCATAATGATTCCCACATGTTACAGATTCAAGATGTCAGGCACAGAGACAGGGAATCTCACAGGTCTGGAAAGAGCCCTTTTCCACTAGAATTCTCAGGCCGCTTATCACAACTATTTCTTTACATTAAATATGTTTTATTTAGCACCCAACACTAAACAGAAGAAAAAAATCCCAATAGTGTGGAATAAAATAGGCTGGTACTTAGACTGGATAGGCAAAATGACTTTGATGAAGTAATACCTTTCTTCATAAATTTTTGTTAAATGAACTGCTAGATTAGTTTTGAGACTAATCTTTGAACTAATAAAAGGTACTGGCTAAATGAGACCTAATAAATTACTCTCAAGTGAGTAAGTTTGTTTTCTGGCCTTCTAGTGATTGAAAACCTGGCCCACATGTGGCCCACATTGGGAACCAATACAAAAAACAGCATAAAGATTTGTCCAATCAAATGAAACAACAGAAACATAGTATAACTTCAGTTTTTTCCTAAGTGCCAACACTGTCCATGCAAAAAATAAGTGTAGAAGATGAAAGGAGAACACCACCACCATACAGTAGATTTAAACTTACTCTTTATGATGCACTTTCATCAAAACTTGTAGTTGCCAAGTATCAAATTTCACTCATGCAACATCTATCCACTAAGAAATACATATTTTGGTGAGAAAATTAAAATCCATATTTATGTAAAAACTGTTAAAATAAAAATAAAGCAAGATTTTTTTACCAAAAAAAAATTTTTTTTTTTTTTTTTGTTTACAGAATAATTATTTGGAAAACGTCATTTCCCACATGAAATAGTTAAAGGAAGTTAAATCTATTTAAAAATGGAAGATTCTGCATTTACTTAGTTATATGCCATTAATATTGAAGATATGCTTTCTGGCAAAAAAACTTCTCATGCTTAAAAAATGCACCTTAGTTTTATACTGTACATTACAACATACAGTAGTAAGAAACAGAATTAGTAAACAGGTTATATGTAAAGAAAAAAGTTACATGTACAAGACAATTACAACTGTGACACAAAAAAATAAAATTTTCAGTTTAAACAGTATTTGAAGGCAATTCACAATCATTTCAGGAGTTTTGTGAAATTTAAGGCCATTAGTTCTAAATAAAATGTATCTGACACAAACTCACAAAACTGTGTATTTTGTACAAAATATACATGCAAAACCATTTTATAATTATATACCAACAGGCAGATAATAAACTTTTTGGGTAGTTCCGTACACAAAATTTTGCACAAAGCAACATAGTTGTGCAATTTTTAAACCAGTTAATTAACTTTATTCATGCACCCTGAATGGAAATGTGATTAAATGACAATATTAAACCCAAATATTAAGAGTCAGCATCCCTTTGAATGGGCAATCTTGACAAAAAAAAAAAGGTAAGATTTTAAATTTTTGAAGTTTAAAATGGTCCATTATAAAACATATGCTGTAATCACTTCAAAAGACATTTCTGTTGCAAAATTTCCAGTGCTTTAAGGAATGCATGGTACAATTTAACCATCTCAGTGAGTCAACTATAATACTCTGATAGTTCTGGATTGAGGTAATTTTCTTTAATTAATTATAGCAAGTTACTATTCTAATTTGTTTCAGTAGTTAGTTTAAAAAACTGTAAACTTAGATAAACTTAGAAATTAGAGAATCTCTGAAAAAATACACATACCTCCCCCTCAGAGTCTGGAGTTCGTTATAAGTCATATGTAGTTATATTATTCACATTTAAGAGTTGAAATTTTCAATACATGAGATGAATGGATTACTGAGCACTGATTGAAGCACTTCAGTTACTTTAAAACACAGATATATTTGTCCTTTTCTTAGCTTTCATTTGTATTTGCCTGGACAAACATTCAAAGAGATATTGCTTCTCTTGTTATCTTGTGACAAACTATTGCAAGCTAGAAGACAAGTGAATCAATATTCCAAACTTTTATTCTTAAGAATAGTTATAAAAGTACTGAAATTTAAAAATAGTAACATGTAAACATTGATACAGAATAATAGCATTCCTATACACTTATGTACACACAGTATTCAGAGAGGGCCCAATCTTCTAAGTTGAAAACCTGAACTTGTGCTTTCCCCCCTCGAATAAATACATCAAAAAAGTAGAGTGTTTGGGTTAAAAAAAGTCTCAGAACATCAACATCTTCCTCCTAAGCATTTAAAAGCTTTCCAGTTGCTTATGCAACTATAGGAGAATTTTGGTATGTGAAGAGAACTTTTCCAGCTCCAAAAAGTTATCAGAAGCTACTGCTGCATCCAGAGATTTGTGATAAATGCTGAACACTTCAGAGCAGTCATATCTGCGTCTGCAACACGTGAATTGGGGGTGTGTAGGGTGGTGGTGCAGGTGATGGCTTTATTCCTCTGACTCTCATGTAGGACAGAAACTGCTCAGGGATTTCAGCCAATACATCTTTAGCAAGCCTTGCCATGCTTAGCACGTGGTTTCCACTTCTGTCAATATAATCTCGGAATGGCACAAACTACAAAACAAAAGAGATGTTCATTCTGGCCATTATGCAGACACAGGATAGATCTTGCAACATAAAAATAAGAAAGCTTAACTTAGGGAGTTAGAGTACCTGATTATGTTATCTTATACAGTTTTAATGTACATATACACACGTTGCATTTTATGTTATATATTTTATGAATACATATTGTATCTCAATTTTTATAGATCTGCCTTCTAATAGAAATATTGTAACACTTGCACTTGGCTGAACCCCTTCACATGATTGTTGCTAGCTCAGATTGTTGATGACACTGATAAATTTTGTTCTCTCTCAACCCTTTCCATGCAAGAAGGTAATTTTGTCTCAGAAAGCTATCCTTATCTTACATTCCCTGCTCCTGGGGCCACCCACCAGACTGCCTCCACTCTGGCACTTAGTGAACAGATTTTTTTTGACCTCTGAAGTGAACAAAACAGAAAGGATGACTTTAAATTTTTTACCATTTTGCATTATACCCAGTGAACCACCAGTGAACTATGAACCACCTGAACACTTTTAATATGATACTAACAAATGCATAAAGAAGCTAAGCAAAAAGGATTGGATCAAAAAATAACTTGTTATGTGATATCCAGATATTCAACATCTAATCCAGTTACCTGCCCAGCCCTGGCTTGGATTTTGTTACACTTAATGAGCATTGTGCTACTGGAATACAAGAAATAAACAATCCAGGCTCCTTGATTTTTTTCCCTTGTGTAAAAATTACATCCAGTCTGAGTTAAAGAACATGTCCCATCCTAAGAGATCACCTTACCCATTATTAGTCTGCAGACATGAAATCTCAGACCACTGTTCTGTAGCAAAGTGGGGCTATTTCAACAGTGTAATTGTTTTAATGCAATTGTACAACATAGATGGCCTGATTTAGCTCTTTTTCACCTCTCCTCATACTGCAGAGATGTCAGAGGAGCTGGAGGAACTATGGACAGGTAAGCAAACCTAGAGATGTACAAGGACAGCTAACATGGAGATGGAAGAAGAACAGAATAAATGGTATAAAAGAAACCAAAGGGAAACTGATGGAATATCAAGTGCTTTTTCCATAATTTAAGAGTTTAATTAAAAAGCTAATATGTAAAATTTTCAGGAGAAACAACAGGTGCATCACTACAAGTAAATAGTCTCCTAAAATGTCTTAAACAGCAAAAGGGTAAGAAAAGAGCAGAAATGAAACAAAACTGAGGAAGAATTTGTACATATGTAATACAGAGCATACAATATGTATACATACTAGTGAGGAGGAGATAGTGAAGAACATGCCTTTACATGAGTTGCAGTCAGTACATACAGTGACTCACTGTTAAAAGACAAACTTTTCCTGTACTAATTTAATCAAAATATTTTACAATACTGTTAGAACTAATAAGTACTTTCACCGGTTAATTTTAACACAAAAATATATATAAACTTTTTATATTTGAGTAGTTAACTTTATAAAGGCAAATCAGTTTAAGCCTGCTAGATATAAAGTAAAGGTCAAACTAAACTTAAAGGGTTTGACAGAATCCCTTTTTATTTAGTTAGTTAGTCTATAAAGCAAATATTTGTTAGCATTTAGAGAGAAAAAGAGCACAAAATAATACTGTCTTCAGGTAATTCAATATGGCATGGGGTAACATTCTGATTAAAATATATTAATAATAAATAGATGTTTTATTACAGTTCTGATATGCAGTGAATTCCAAAGAAAGCATTTTTACAAATCTCATTTACAAGTTAGAGTTAGAACTCTATCCATTTATGCTCTTTGAAGCTTTTTGGGCTGCTGTTATTAGAGAAATTATGTTGCTTATATTCAAATGCACTGAAACTTAAGTGTAATGCATACCAGAGATACCTGAATTAGCTCTAAAAAATCTGACATGGCACACAGGCTTTGCAGAAGTACTAGCTTGGGGTCCACCCCACACACTGCTCTGTTGAAAGCACTGACATTGACAGAACAAGAGATTACAGACAGCCCCTCTCCAGCCCAATATGGACACCAAGGAACACTACAAAGGCTTTGACAAAATGAGAAACAATTTCTTATTTTCATGTTCAGGTGTCTTACATCATCCCTACTTTTAAAACTATCTGACAGCAACAACCAAAGAAGCCAGCATGTTTTACTCTTCTAAGAGTTTTTGTATCTCACTTTTCCATCAGTTGCTATCCCTGTATGTTGCAAAAATGAAAAAAGCATTTTTCTCAACTATTAGAATTCAGGAATCCATGACTTTCTTTAATGTATATCCATAAAGATTACAAGGGTAATTTAATTTCTGTCATCTTATGCTCATTTCTGATCCCCATTAAAAAAAATAGAGAGGGAATTTTAATGTAGTATGCAAGAAGACTGAAGAAGACTGAAAAAAAAATCTGATCATTTTCATTTCCATATAATTTACATAGCTTTCTTTATTTTTGTATTCTAATAAAACCAAACTAAAAAATCAGGTTTCAAATACATATTTTGGACACATCCTTGCATTGAAATATTACATTCACCAGCAGCTATCAATCAATCAATCAATCAATCCTTAAACATTCACGTATCAGTATTTGTAACATTAAACATTTTGAAAAGTTTCAGTTCCATATAAAGTTCAGTTTCCATATAAATGGAAACAAATAAACATATCCCAAAGTTCACCAGTGGCTATCTGACCTTAATTATCATGCAGTATGAGCTATTGATAGGGCTCAGTTATTCTCCCTCTCTATATATTCCACTAAACAACAATATAAAAATCCAACCTGTGTGGAAGAGAAATAAGTGAAAATTAAGAGGCAAAGTAAGTGAACACTATGAAGTTTGACAAATAGGAGGAATAAGGGAAGAAGAAGAAATGACAGACATGTGGACAATGCCCTTATTAACATGCTCTAACTTTTAGTCTAACTTTGCTTTAACCTGTATTAAAGTGGGCAGGCAGTTGCACTAGATGTCTGTTGTAGGTCCCTTCCAACTTAAATACTCTATTTTATAAATGTTTTCCACTACTACCAGGAAATTATGGCTTCCATAAAAGATTTACTTTTAGACAGACACCATTTTTTTTTAGAAACATCATGTTTCTCCAAATTTTCAATAGCTCTTTTCCATGGCTGTACATCAAGACTTTATATCAGTGTCCTGCCAGTTAGAGGTCATTTCCTAACAAATGTAGATCCACTACTATGTATTATAAAAAGGCTTAGAGCTATCACAGGGAATTTCTGAGCTTGTTATAAAACATCTCAAGGTAAAGTATGTCAGTGCTAAGGTAAAATGAAAGATAAGAATACAGATAGAAATGAAAATTCAAAACAAAGAGGAACAATAAAATCTATGAGAATATATTTTTTCTCCCACCTGCACAATGTCTCTTTCTGCAAACCTTCCTCTTGAAGAAATCCTCACTACATCCCCATCCAGTTCTTCCATAGCTTAAAAAAACAAACAACCAAAAAAACCAAACAAACTATGAGTTCAGGTACACAACAAAATGATCTTACTGAGAAAAAGTTCAGACAACTTACACTTTTGAGCAATAAAACCAACAATTCTTCTTCAGGTAACTGTTAAGATTATTTGCATCAGAAAATACATCATGTTTTGTAGCTGTTTTGCACTTTTTCATGGTGACAATACATACTTTTACCTTTATTGTCACCTTCAGAAAGGAACAGACTATGACAAAGTTTTTATCTTTTCATCTCTCAAAACAGCAATTATATCTGGTTTTGTAAGGATATATATATATATACTTTCAGAGATGGAAAAGAATTAATCTTCAGCAGTTACTGTTACTGAAGATATCAGAGGATAGAGCACAAAGAGGTAATAACTCACATTCACACTGAAAAAGCAGTATCTTCTAATGCTAAGGAATGAGGAGTGGTTAAAAAATTATTAAATTTATTGGGCAATTCTTGTGTCTTCTGAGCACGGTACAGGAAAGCTCTGCTGTCCAGATACCTGGAAGCTGTTCTAGGTTGAAAGATGTTACCTGCTCTCTTGTCAGTGTTGAAATGGATGGATTTGGGATCTCAGATTATTGCTCAGATGTTGGATCTGCTGAAGGTTTTCAGTGTATGCTGTGAAAACCAAAGCCCTGCACCTCAGCTTCTCAGGGGTTTGTGAAGTGGGCTGAATTCACTGAAACCAGCACCTCAAAACCTAGTTCTTCTGAAGCAAGAACTAGAAAGTAAAAATGACACTATCAGGAGCCAAGCTGAACAGAGTATATTTGTTCAAAGAAACAAATCAGTAGGTCTGCAGTGCATGTTGCCTGATGATGCTGAAAAAATGTACATGTGTTCAAACTAAGAGACTGTACATGTATTTGAAGGAGTTTCACTAAAAAATTTCCAAAATAGACATAAAGCACATCCTGCCTAGGAAACTCCAACCTAAAAACAGTATTCAGGGAAATAGCTTATTTGCTTAGTCTGTTCTTAACATTCTCAAGGAAACTACCCATGGCCATGTCACATACAGAATACTGGGTAAAAATGCTCCTGTTGTGACCTGTTATAGTCACATCCTCATATCCTTTAAGTAAAGCTCTGCCAAATGTGTCATCTACCCAAGCTTCAGACTTTTAAGAACCCCTCTGGTATACCCCAGGGACTGGGAGATCTAGGGGACAGGGAGATCTGAAGAGGAGCAGCTTGGTCTCTCTATGGCAGAACTGAAGCTTTAGAGGCACCTGAATGTCCAGACAGTGCCTAAGCATCACCCTCCTGCAGACACACTTCTTCAGCACCCACAGCAGACATGGGGTCTGTTGTTTATTCCAGAAGGAACTTCTGCAGATGGAAATAATTCATTCCTCTGTCCTCTTGGGCACTGAGGAACTACAGATTTGGAGCAGACCTAATGGCTGAATCTCACTGAGGCAGTACATGCCAGGACTGTGGCTCCAAAGCTGGAAACTGTATCCTGCAGTACAAACAGAATCCCAACTTCAGGGAAGGGGAAGGGATGACACCCCAAGAACATGTCCTGACCAAGAGAGGGAACCTGGGCAAACCCAAGGACTAGAGAAACAGGGAGAAAGAGGAAATGCAATGGAGGGGTGAGAGAATGGTAAGTAACACAGGACCATGTTGGAAGTCTCAGGAGTAAAAATGAAGTCTACAAATTTCCATCATATGCATTTATGAATATAAACAGTCTTTTCTCACTGATTGTGGCATACAATCATCTGAAGTGTAAGTGTTCACCTGGACAATTTCTTCATGGAATAAGATACCTAAAATTATGACTAATATACCACTTGCCAAACAGCATAAGGATAAAATAATAATAAAAATAAAATAAATTTTAAATAAAATATATTTTGTCTTTTTTTTCCCTTTTTTTTCTACCTTTAGAATATTTGTACAAAAATTAACAGGTACAGTCATTAGTCAACACTAAACATCTGTGGTAGTAGTAGTAAGTATATTTCATGTACAACAGGAAGGCATACTGTCTAACCAGATGTACTAGAATTAGAAAGAAAGAATTTAGGACTTTGGGGAACAGACACACACAATGTCTACACTTTACAGTGCAGGGATACATACTTAAAAATTAATACAAATAATGGAAGCAACTTAGTTACTGCAACAGAGAATGGTGTTCCAGAATATCACAGAAAGAATATGTAAATAACCTGGTAATTTCTCTCCTGCTGTAATATTCTGTCAATGCTGCTGCACAGTAGGGCTCACTCCTGCTACCAAGTGAAGCTCTGTTTAATCCAGATCACCTCAAATGTATTTATTTTTCTCAAGATTTTATTACTGCAGTAAGATCAATATTTCCAGTCAACTGACACTTCATGAGGCATCTAAATATTTGTGTTGAAGAAATATAACATTTCCTGAGTATACTTACTTTACTGTAAATGCTGAGCCCCCATATGGTTCTGACTTGAACAGAGAGCCTGAGGGGCTACACAGCTCCACATGGTAGCTTGTAATCACACTGAGTTACCAATCAATCAATCCAGCTGGAAATGCCAACAGCACTCACTCCTCACTTCATATAATGTTCTTTTAAAGACCAATATTAGTTTGAAAACCCACAAATTACTAAAATGTAAGCAAATATAAAAAAAAATAATTAGAAAATACACTAGAACACTTACCATCAAACTCTGCTGGTCCTACCCCCACTATAATTATGGACATTGGAAGTTTTGAAGCCTTCAAAAGAAGAAGGAAAAGAGGTTTAATGCATTACATAACCTCTGCCAATGATATGAGATCCAAGAACAAAGTGAACAAAAAACAAGCAGAAATTATGTTTTAAAGAACAATTTTTCCCCCTAAAAAGTTGAGTGGTGTAAACTGTCTGCTTAAGTGGCACAAGGCATCTCGGATGAAGATAGAAATGATTATTTTATTTTTTTATTACCAAGTCTTTGAATCATATAGGATGCTAATTAAAGACAACAAACTATGACAGCATTTAATACTAATATGACAACTAAGTGGACAAATCTCTCTCAGAAACTTTTGTAAACTGACAGTAATTGCAAATATGTACCTAATAACAGTGACATTTATTTTAATGTGCTTTGCTGTTTCTTGATATTACACAGCTGCTTGCAACTATGGGACACTATTCTGTATGTTGATCTTATGCCAAATTTTTAAAGAAAATAAATAATCTATTTGAGCAATATATATATTAGATTTATCCCATTAATGCCATTTTACTCTAGTCAATCATCTATGCCACAGACAAGAAAGATATAGAATTGGCCTGTGGTACGATTTTTAATTTTACTTTATCTTTTTCATTCAAAGATGATATCTGGCTTTCCCTAAATAAATTCTATAAAATCTTTAAAATGACAAAGGCACTATCTTAAATATTGGACTCTCCTGCCCTGATAGGAGTTTATAGAAATAAGGTGAATCTGCCTCTGATGAAGAGGGTATCAACTAAAACCAAAGAACATTCAGCAAATGTCAGGGTTGACAACTTACTGAGATAATTCTAATAATTCTGTTGCTTATTGAGATATTCTGATAAACTGTAGAATTTCTACAGCCATTTTAAACATTAAACAGGAGTATACACTGGTTAAAAAATCATATATGTACACCTTCTGGTCTCTTAGAACAGAACCTTCTGTTTTTCAGGTATTTTCTAGAATGTTATTCCTTGATTGTAAAGAAAGTAGCCTTTAAAGAAATTCCTACTCACACAGACACAGAATTATATGATACAATGAAACATGAAACAATAAGTGGCAAGGAGAGCATAAAGACAAAGAGTAATTCACTTTCATATAAACTTAAGTGTTGGCATTTCCTGAATGACAGCATAACCTTTAAACAGTTTGGTAAAACAAAATGTGTCTGACATATATGCTGTAATGAGAAAAATGCCTAAAAGCACAATTAATGTTAGAAACTGAAATATACTCTGAGTTTGATACACATCAAGTTGCTTGGACATCATTGCCCTTTGTAGTATTATGGATATTATTAAGACTGAAAAAACTGCTATTGAATAGCATTTAATTAGTTCTGTCATGATATACTGTGCTCACACTTCTAGAAATATGCAGAAAAATGAAGGCATCTTCATAAAAAACCAAGACAGCAAATATTCCCAAACTTCCACTTATTCCAAGCTAACAACACATCTGCTATATTTCCAGACAGTTGTAGACTAACAGTCATTATTCCTTGAAATGAACTATTACTGAAAACAAGGTTTTTCTGTATGTCTTAGTGGCAAATGAATTAGTCTTATAAGATATCAGCTGACTGCACTTGCTGGTCTCTTATGCACAGACTTCACATGGAAGGGTGAGTCAGAATCAAGAGCTGCTCTTTTTTTCTCCACTGAGCCCTTTTGTCACCCAAAAGCAGCTCATCTAAAAGCAATTATGTTTCAAACTTCTAGGCTGGGCTAGAGAGTGAATTTCCAAGCTTATTACACGGATTCTGTGTTTGTGCTGCAGGCTGGGACTTGAGGGCATCTTGCTCCCCAGTGAAAGGCAGAACACTGGGACAGTATTTTCATGAGCACCCCATAAATTGCAAAAGTATCAAATCTCTGCAGGAGGTACTGAAAGTGGATCTTCAAACCTATGCCACCTCATTCTACACTACTCACTTGGACCTGATGCTAAATTACTTTGATGTAGGCTTTTCAACTCACCACTTTGCTGTTAACTAGATCCACTATGGTATGTTAAAAACTATTGGTAGAGATCTTTTCCAGCCATTTCTAGGAGTGTTTCTGTGTGTACTTTCATCTGAAATTTCCCACGGGCAAAAGCACAACAGAACTTGCTCATAATGTAGAATATTACCTATACACATGGCAGTTTTGAAGAGAAAAACAGTGAAAAAAATGCAGAAACTAAGAAAAAGGGAACTTGCAGTGTTTTAGGGGACTGTTTTGAGGGAAATCAGATGATTGGTATGCTTGCTATTCAGGATCAGAAAGTTGAGGACAGTTTTTAAAAAGTGTAGGGATCAAAGCTGCCTGCAATTATGACAAAGATAGAAAAGAGTTTACTATGCAAAAGTGCATGGTGGGATGTGCACGAGGAAGGAGGAGGCAAGAAGAAGATGAGGAAAATCATACAAATATACAGTGTTAGAGAGAAGAGTATAATTTACCACAGAACACTATCTAATTAGCTCAAGTTCAACTTTTGCTTTCTTTTCATCTTTATGCATAAAAAACTTCTCCTGTTTGATAAAAATGACTACTTATGGAACAACTCTAGTGCCTGAAGTATTATTCACTTTATTGCCTAAAATAAGAATTTCTAGAAACATAATTTCAATACTTTCAGTAAAACTTACATTCACTATGGATTCTTTTGTCTGAGCCATATCAGATATAACTCCATCTGTAACAATGAGAAGAACAAAATACTGGGAGCCATCTTTTACTGAAGCAGCATATCTAAGGGAAGAAAAACCAACATTATAATAGTAAAAAAAAGAAACCTTTATAAAAGGAATTAATATGGAAACAAGCTGTATTTGTGAAATCTAACTACCAAGGACTAACAAACATAACACAGTGAATTTCAAAAGTAAAGACACTCATGACTAAACCAGACATTCTACTTTTAAATGAGAACAATGAAAAAACATAACTAACACAATATTGATAATCTGCATGTGTTGCATCAGTGAAAAATGGGAACTGCACCACTACCAAAATGAGCATGGGCAGAATGTGCTTTATAGAATCATGAGATGTTAGAAAGCCTAAGGTGTTTAACAGGTTTTACATATGGGGTACATACATAATGGGTATGAAGGGTATACATGAATACTGAATGCTTGGGCTTATAGTCAACCTTTTGTTTTTTTTTTTTTTGTCTTACAAATCCAGGTTAATTACCTGACCATGACTGCAGAATTATAGTTCACATTTATGTGCACATTTGTAAAATGGCTGGACATGCACCCTGCAACCCTGACTTAGAAATTAATTTCTTTGCACCACTCACAGATGTTCTTTCCTTCCAGACTCAAGCTTCTCCTTGTGCTGTACAGGAATGTAAGATAAAATACATCCAGTGCCATTTCCACCTCAGTCAAAGGACCCAACTACTCTTTCTTTGAAAATGAGCAGCTTTTGAAGGTTTGCAAAGTCCTGAAAGAGAGTGAGTCCAAACAGCCTCACTATATCCTATGGCCTGAACAGAAGAACTTTTTTTGTGGGAAGCTGTTTGCTGCTTCACAGCCACTACAATTCCTACTTTTATGAAGGCTCTTGGTGCTGTGAAGAAATCAAAAAGTAAAACCTTGTGCAGTGAGTTGTATAGAGAGTAGTAAAAAAAAAATTAGTTGCCATAGGAATACTTTTGAATACGCACCCAAATACCTAACATGACTGTCAAAGAACTCACTATTTTTTTTGGTCACTGAATATGAAAGGCCTGGTTCACTGAACAGGGAATGTTCAATGATGGCCATGATGCTTGCATATGCTTACAAAATTCTCTGATGATAACACAGTGCATTGGCAAGCAAGTTCTTCTGCTAAATACAATGCTGCAGTCACAACACTTATGAGAGTCTGGAGAGAGCCACAACTAACTTACAGAACGTCACTATCTTCCATCCTCTCTCCAGGATACAGATGGGTAAAGAAGCCACATAAGCAGTGAAGCTGTTGGATATCCCTATTGGCAAGCTGGCAGTAGGGACTGATAGCTAAACACTGAGATTAACAAGACCTACCATGGAAGGCATTTTCACTGCCATGCAGAGACTTCCTTTGTCTCACTTTCCACAATGCTTATAAACTTTTTAATGATGATTGCATTGACAAGGTATGATGAGAGAGTAAAATAAACATTATTATTCTATCTGAGCACTTAACACAGTCTATACACCTGCACTGAAGAAATGGAACAGAAATCCGGTTATTTCAAATTTTTCACAGACCAAAATGCTCCAAAGCCTTTTGCAAGAAAGATCTTATATGAGGAGGGGAGATGAGATATGACACTAAGATGAACCTGGTGTAGTTTAAAAAAAATCATTATCTGCCTAAAGAGTTTCCAAAGAATACCAAGGTCACAACAGGAGAGTAATATCAGACATTGTTTAAAGAGATTTCATCACAGGCATTACTTTAAGTAAGGATGGGGAAAGAAGAAATTTCTTTGAAGCTGAAGGCAGGTTCAAAGAGTAACTGCAGGGCAGTACCATGTCTATGAGAGTCATGAGAATAATCAAGAAATTGAACCTTGAAGGAAAATGGTGTTACAGAGAACTGGACTGATACATAGATTGCTCTAGGGATGATCATGCAGTAGAAATCCTTGTGAAGACACTTAGCTTTCCCATTATAATGCTATATGATTTGCTACCAGGAGGAGCTCCCAAAGTTTGCAAAAACTAGATATTTAGACAAAAGTTCAGTGGAAGAACTACTAATACTGGTGGACAGTCTTCTATTATTCTGCAAAAGTTGGCAAATACTCCTGAAAAAATACTGGTGAGAAAAAGAACTAATTTTATGCCAATGCTTTGATGACACTGGATCAAAAATTTCAGTTTTTGCAACGAACAACAGGCTTGAGATGAATTGTCAAATTCCAAGTCAGCACCTCAACTACTATGACCAGTTCTGAAGAAAAAGCCAGAAAAATTGTTGGGTTAGATTTCCAGATAATGTAGCTAATGCAGACACTGACTGCCACATATACAGAAAACAACTACTGAAGATATCATGTCAAAGGAAAGATTAAAGGAGACAGCTACTATCAGATAACAAGCAATGCAATATAAATGTACATAATTTTAATGGTAGGATCTGAAGACAAAACAACTAACCCTAATGATACACAGCTGAAATCAGCTATCTAGCCATGCTAAGGGGCACAGAAAACTCTTTGCACCACAGAATTTGCAAATTATTTTCTGCTGGTCTGTAGAACTAACAACAGCAAACGAGATAGTATATAAATATCTCTTGCTATTAAAATTAGCTATTTTGAAAGCTCATAAATAAAACATTATCAGTACAATGATTTACACATCCCTACTTCATTATTTTGTAACCAGTGGTTCTTTGTGTCTATAAATAAAATAAAACCTGTTCAAATCATAGCACTTTCCTATATAAATTCATGGAGGTATTACACTGCCAAAGTCTTGAGCTCAAGATTATAAGTCAAGATCTTGTCTGCCAAAATAAGGCAACATTATCCTTCTTAAGAAACTTCTATAAACACAGGAAGGTTTTTACTTTGAGCAGTTAGATGAGGTGTTACAAAACAGCACCATGGCTCCCCAATGGTGACAGCTCTATCACTGCCTTAAAAGTACCACTATTAGCTGGGAATTGTTGGCACAGAGAGACCTGGAAGATTCTGTTGACGTTTGGGACATTTAGAGATTAGAGAAACTACATATACCTAAAAAACCTCAAAGTTTATACAATTTTTTGATGAATGTATTTTCTGTGAAGCAGTAATTCTGTGCTCCAAAGGACAAAAAAGGAACATGACATGACAAAAGTTTTCTTTCATTATGATTTCTGCTAAGATTTTGACTGAGGCTGGTCAACTGGATCACTCGTATTTCTTTTTAATGAGCAATTAAATTCTGCATAATACTAGCACATGCTCTTCAAACCTGCTCAAAGTGACAAGGCAATCATGGGTCTGAATAAACAAAACAACTGTCAATAAATACCTTTCTCTGTAACTGTCAGCCTTTAATACGTAGTAGTTGTTCTGACACAAAGAAGTTTCTGCACAGCACCTGTTGTGATGCTTACCTGGCTACATGATTAATTACAGGAGCAAAGTTTGTTGGTCCATAAAGCTGTACAGATTTTAGACTCCTGTAATATGCCTCCATTACACCATCAATTCCATGGCAGTATGGATTTTGAGGGTTTCCATTCTAATGAAAACAAGTGATGATTAATCACTCTAAGTAATTACAAATAAAAATTATGTAGGTTAATGAACACTACTCAGCATACATTTTTAAAAGGGAAAGACCTAAGCATTCTAAGATCTATTCAGAGAGTTTACTACAAATGCCCAGTGTATGTCCATGTCTGCCTGTGAGTGTTAACTGCTAAGGTAAGAAGGTTCTACCAGCCTCAGCAGTCTGAATCACTAGGACTGGCTCCTAGACATAAATACCACCTTTAGTGTAATTAAACACTCCTTCAAACATACAACAGTAACAGGCATTTCCCTGTGTGGAGTTAAGGTATCAATTACAGGTCAGATGTAAAACTGGAAGCATGTTTAGGAGCACAGTTCAGGCTCAATGATTTATTCTTTTAAAAATGTGAAAAAAAAGAAATGGTAGCCAGAGCCTGAGGTTCATACACTTATAAGAGTGTAAGGTAAACAATAAATTTTTCATTGTTTTGGCCCAATATTTCTGCATTGGCAAAACTATTTTTGACCTAATATAAACAAATGAAGAAAGGAATTTACTCTTTGGGAGCCCACAAAATGGCTGGTACTGTAAATTCTTAGGGTAGGCATTTTACTACCTCTCTCCATAATGACTCTTTAATGAGGATACCTACTTCAGATGGCAGTACAAACATAAAAGCTGACTTTCAGACCAATGTCTGCTCAGGCGAATGATCTGTGTAAGCTTCAAAACCTTTCAAATCATCCTACTCTCCTTCATATGCCAACACTTCATTAGCTTAGTGTGCCAGCACTTCATTCTGAGGTAAAGTATACCTGCCTGAGAATCTAGAAAACCAAAGGGGATTTTTGACAGAATGTGTGTAAAACATTAAAAGAGAGAGCTGAAAATACTGCTTAGCATTACGTGGGCGACACCTATAGATGTTTATATATGGAGGAAAGAAATATGCACACACACACACACATATATATGTATGTATGTGGTGCTTTTTCTTCCATAATTTATGAACCATTGTGATACTTCTACCTTAATTAAATTTAGAAACATCCTTAAAACTGAAAGATGTACCAATATATTTGAACTTGCCATACAAAGTCCAAGTCTGCAATTTAAATGAGTATTTGCAATTGCACCTATTTTAAATTACTATGTGGAAAACCTTTCCCTGAAGTAAGATATGTTGCACTCTTTTCCAGCATAGGCTGACAGAAGAAATACACATCTAGTCACCAATCTTCTGCCATGTCTTTGATGCTATCTGATCAGGATTCCCCTGATATACCTACAATTGCTGTAATTCTGACAACTTTATTCTACTCTGAGAAGATCAAAAACCTCAAAATAGGCAAGTAGATAAAATATCAACGCTAGTCACAAGTGTCAGTTATACCAGATCAACCTTTCTGGCAAATCCTGGTAGACTATGGGTTTGCAATTTAACTGACCCAGGGACCAATCTCAGATTTGTTTTTATCAACTCATCTTTTAGTCCACTTAGATATCCCTGTGTCTCTGAACTAGCAGCCTGTAAAGATAGAGATCCAATAAAATGAGACAGAATAATAATGAAATATTATCTTGGGACATGATTTGTTTGCTTCTTTAGAGAGATTAGTTTCAGTCTGAAGTCTTTAAAGCATCTGTTTCTCAAGCTGCTACAGTTGAGGTTAAAGATTATTACTTCTCTTTATTACATTTCTTGGCCTACAGGGACTTCTTGACTCCAGTTTTCTCTCCGTAACTTCAAGTGAAGTAACTTCACTATGATGAAAAGTTGTGAAACAACTGCTTAGAGTTAGCAGAGAAGACTTAGCACATTCTGTTCTTTACTTGTCCAGTAACTGCTTAAGACTACAACATTAACACCCAAAATTCTGTCGCACTAAAGAAATTTAAAAAACATGTACTTATTTACTTACCAGTGCAAATTCATGTGATACTCTTCCATCTGGAGGAAGTCTAGCTCCAAAACCTAGAGCTGGGAACATTTTATCACTATCATAGTCCTGAATTATTTCACCAACAGCTCTCAGTGCCATGCCATAAGCATTCAGCTGATAGGGATTCATGTAGTGCAGTGAAGTTGGTTGTGAAGGGTTACCTGTTGAGGCAAGGATCAGATTTACTTTAAAACCGAATCACTTCAGAATTTTCTCTCTTAAAAATAAGAAGTTGTATCAGGTATGCAGAGTTCTGAATAAATTCTAAAAGCAGTAGTTTTTTAGTAGTTCTAAATAGATTTTAGCAGAAGTAGATGTGTTTGAGCATTAAAAGGGCAGCAAGAAACTTGTAGATTTGTGTAATTTATACACTTTTAAGCCAAAATTTACAAAAGTATTATGACATTCTGAAAGCAGCTTTGGAGAGGAGAACCATAACTTATCTCTGCTTCACCCCACTTCAGCCTCACTCTAACTGAAATTATTTGGCTCTTCTCAATGGGTTCTTCTAAGTTTTTTCTCAGCAGTTATAAAAAACCAAACAATAATAACAATCAAAAACTACACAGATGTCACAATACGACACAAAAAGAACGACACTCTCACACTGAGATGTCCAAGGCAAAAAAGGGCAGTTTAATTACAGACCTTGACATTTACAGAATTCCAACAGTGACCATGGATTGGAGGAAGAAAATTGTCCTCTCCAACCACACTGGTCAGCTCAACAGTCTCCTCCTTATGAGAAGAATGTAAACATAAAAGAACAGTTACAATAACAATAGATTGTTTATGTGAAAATCCGTGAGAAACTTCATTATAAAAAGTAAGTCATCAGAAGGCTTCAGAAAAACAGAGAACAGGGCAACACACAGATATCTGCAAACTGCTTCTGGTTATTAAAATTTATATGTAGCTTTTCCAACTTTTATCTGTTCTGTTTGTCCTGCTTTCCTAGACAGGAATTGGCCTCTCATCTGTTGCTTAGCAAAATGGAATCCTGAGTCCAGGTGGTGCCAGCTGAATACTGCTACAAACACACACATATGTACACTTAAAACTGAACACAGCACAAACCCACACAAGATGTTTATTTTTATTCTTACCATTGGAGGCTGTGAAATCAATAGCGACCGTGAAATTGATTTGTGTTCTGCAGAAAAAGCAAACACAGATTTTATTAATAGTTGTACTATGGTGTAGAAAAATAAACAAGAGATGGTAACATCATTTGTGGACAAACTGTAGGACACTGACTTTCTAATAGAGGAAATAAACACTGAAAATACTTATACAAGGTTCAAGCTAAGGGCTACAGAACAGTAACTTATTAACATGCTGAAAACGGTTACTTGAGGCCATCGTTCTTTTTTTATTAAAAAACCTAAATAAATCATTAATAAGAACTTAACTTCCATAAATATTATTAATTTCTTTTTACAGTAATACTGATTTTTCTTTGGACATATTTTAACCCTGTTCATGCAAGATGTCCTCTCCCAGCTGAGGTGGAATACCCAAACAGAGCAATGGATTCATGGCTGCATAGATCACTACTACTTTGCCATAATTTAGTTGGTATAGAAATACGTGATCTACTTGAAAGTGGACAGGTGATTTTACCCTATATTCCTATATACCACAAGAAATTAAGAAAGTATCTTAAAAGGAACAATAGTCCTCACCTCACAGCCACAGACAGAGCTAAGTGAAACCTGTCATCTTTTAATATGAGTTCCATCAGTACTGATATAAGGGAACAAATTAAGCCTGAATGTAGTTTTTGACTAGGCTTGATTATGGTTTTTTAAACAGTACATTGGAAGGAATCATGGACATCCCCCTGTGGCTTCAGAATGACAACCAGCTGGTCTGTCAGCAGGGGGGAGCAATTCAAGGTTTGAGGACCACTTACTGCACAGAACTCTACAACAGAGCTGTCAGAGTAACTAATTCTACCAAGAGACTGCATCCTCTCCATGGCATCTAAACCCCTAGTGTCACTTATAATTTCCCCTTTGAAGATGCTTGTTGAGCCAAATGTTGTAACAACATACAGAAGATTTTGCAGATAAAATCTCTCAAGGTCTTCCTCTTACATAGTTTTATTACTTCCTGATAGTCTCCAAGCATACAAGAAACACATGGCAAAGCTTCCAAAATACCTAGCTATGGCAGCCCTTGCTTTTTAACTTTCTCGTGTCAGGTCTCCTGTGAACAGCAATTATGCCTCCCATTACAGTGGATATTGAACTGCCTGGATTGAAAGAGCTGTCATGAAAAGAGATCTGAATTTCCCTTTTGACCATCAATGATTCAATACAGTTCAGTTAAAAATATGTGTCCAAACCCTTTTGAATCAACAAAAATGTATGGGTGTTCATTTCTAAAGACCTGAATGAAGGTAAGGCTTTTAACATGATGGAGGAAAACATTTCCTCTTATCTTCCACTAATCTGGGACAGAAGAGGTGACAAGATATTTCAGTTGCAAAAGGATTCAGCTCCTGAACTTTACTGATTTACAAATAACTAGAGCACTACCTTTTCCAATAAGTCAAACAGGCTAGAAACTTCTGCACAGAAATATCTTTTCTGTCCACTAAGTCTTAGAGCTTTGTGCCTTCTGGTCTTTCTTCCAGACAAAAAAAAGAGTAGACACTAAACTAGGTTTGACAGTCATTCCTGTAAATTCAATTGCATTCCTTATCCCTTACATTGCTGAACTTATTCATACATTTGGAGGTGTTTTGATAGGAATAGGTTACTAACTGGGGCTGCATTAAGCAGGAGAAATGTAATTTTGAAATATACATCATTTTTTAGCATAAGATACTTAATTTAAATCTGGGAAGGTCAGTGTGGCAAAATATGTGATTAAGTAACAAGACGTAAGGAAAAGCCAGGTATTAAGATGGTGCTATTTGATGTAATATTCAGATGCAAAAGAGACATCCTCCTCTTTTCTGCCATACTGCTATAAAACCCGGTCTTACAGAGAAAACCCAATCTGAGTTTATGGACAAACCTCTATTTCATTCTCCAAAATTCTTCAAGAAAACAACAGTCATAAAGATGATACTGGTAATGGAATATCCCAATTAAAAAGATGCAGGCTCAAAACATAAATGAAATCAATACTGTAATCATAATTTGTTAAAGCTGTCAAGATTTCCATGACATCTGCATTAATTCTAAACACCTCAAATGAATTACAATGAAAGTTTTGAACATGAAGTATTTTATAAGCACCATTTGTTTTCCATTTATGGAAGAGCAAATATGCAATTGTGCCTACTGCAGAAGCAGTGCTTTTTACATCTTGCCTATATAAATGGAAGAAAAACAGGGAACTTAAAAAACCCCAATTTTGGAGGACATGATGGGAGAACAGACTGATTAATGACAAAATCTTCTCTTTCCCCTTCCTTCAAATATTTGCCAACTGGACTTTAACTGATATGTAGCAATATTAAATGAGACAAACAAAGGAAGGGAGAAGCCTAGAAAATAACTCTTGAGTCTGAGCTTCCTTGTCATGTTTACATAACTGCATATATTGCAGAAAGAAAGGTAGGATTTTATAGAAGTACTTCTACAGTTTTCACTAGCATGGACATAGAAATCATGGTATCACTAAAAAATCATAAATCACTAAAAAAGATTCTATATAAAATAAATAAGTATTACTGCTCATACTTTTAAACATGGAGCATTCTACTGAATTATATTACTTTTTTGTAAAAAGAGCAGAAAAAAGTTTAAGTGGAATTTATTAATATCACAAGTCTTCTTTGACTTGCAGTTAATGAGATATATATAAAACATCAATAAGAAAAACACAATATTACTGTATTCAAAATTTATATGACTTTTCTGAAGTATGCAGATAATTAGGTCTATTAACTTGTACTGCAACATCTCAGTGAGGAATGTGATAGACCACCCTGAAAAGATTATATAAGCAGCCCCTATATAATTTTATTTTCAAATTTAGACATAAACCTCAATTCCTCAGTTCCTTATACCTGCTCTTTCTGTAGAGATGAATTTTGAATGAATGGGGAATAGGATGGTCATGGCATATTTGTACAACACACTTCAAAGGAAATAGCTGCACTAGAGGCAAGACTGTTTCTTCATGCATTTGAGCATACACAGACTTCAATTAATAGAAATTTCTGGTAAACATGGATGGATGGATGGCCATTTCCAACTTCTGTCAAAATCCACAACAAGAATGTAGGACTGCCACTGCTGGGACCAAAGGCAAGGCCCTATATAGCTACTGTCAAAACACAGCACAGAGTTCTTTTTTATTTCCACTGGGAAAAAAAAAAAAAAAAGGAACTTGTTTCTTAACAGATAATCAATGCTCTAAAAAACACGTGGAATGTATACTCAGACTTTATGCCCCAAAAATCCAAAAGTAAGTGCCTAGGAATGCATAACAAGTTTCCATTTATTTTAGAGAAGTATAGTGTTCTGGCAGGGATGTTAAGAGCCAGGAATTTTTCAGATTTGGTGGCATTTCCAGGCATGTTCTAGGGTAAGACATTTGACACTTCTGTCTCTACTTCTCTTTAGAAATAATGATGATAAATGAGAAATTGAACATGTTAAAAAATTTAATTTGTATTGAAAAAAATGCCTTTGAAGGGGAAAAGCTCTAAATAAATGCCAGTATTAAATATACCAAAGCTCTATATAATAGGAAGAAATAGACAGCATTTTAATAATTTCATAATATATAGATAATTCCTTTTTGTTTCATCAACTTTTCTCTGGCTGATCAGAGGCTGATTACTCTTTCTCACTGTTTCAGGATCAACTCCAATTCCAACACTATAAGCAAAGTTCCATAATTTAACTTGGTAACTATCTGCATGCTTTATGTAGGAAAGTACAGCCCCTAAAATGAGGAAATAATACAGCTCCTTACAGATGCTACTGAGAGCCATAAACAAATTGTGAAAACAAGAAAGGTTTGTTGCTAATCACATACCCGCCTTTAATATAGTCAAGGAATGAAACTTCTGTTTCAATTAGGAAGGAAAGCAATGTTACCTGAAAGCAAATAAAAGAGAGTCAGACATGAATTGTGTGTTTCCCAGCTGAACAAGTAGAGACATAAGCACAATGTTTTTCGAGCTCTGTCCTTAGGACGTAATTTCCTACAGTATTAAGGGAAAAAAGAAGATTAAAAAAGATATTAAACAATTTCAGTAGGCAGCTCTTGAAAGGGAACAGACAGACTGAGAAGTCTGTAATTGCCTTCTTCTTTTTTTATTTTAGGAGAAGCTAAGGGTTAAAAGATTGTATTCCAGAGCAGGTTACCACATACATGCTTTCTTATTTCTGTGTACTACACCTACAATTGAATATTACAGGGTATATGATAATGCATCTATTCTATCAGCACTTTAACACTGTTTCAAGAACTCAATTACAATTATTTATGTCATTACTTATCTCACAATAAAGATGGTATCGAGTATAAATGCAAGCCTAGAATGCAAAAATCTAGTAAAGTATACACATACAGGAAATACATAAATTTTTTTCGAAGTGTATATATATGTATACACATATATCTATATCTATAAATGCAAAGGTAAGAAATTCCAGTCCCAGATTTTATCATTCAGAAATGACAGAGATCCAAAACACAGAGTGATCTAAATGTGTTACTGGCATTTTCAGCAATCAAGTCACAGAGGTACAAACTCAAGTGGAAAAGATCCAGCATTTAAGATCTTCATATATTGTGCAATATTTACAAAGCAAAGAATTAAAATTATTTTGATTTTATTTACACAAATTCTCTCATTATATAAGTGCAGCAGGCAGTCAGTGAAAACTGATTAAGTAACTACTCAGAACAAATCCATGAATAAAGATACAAGGAATAAAAAGGAAATGGAAATCTATCACAAAATTTTGTGTTCACTTGCAGCTAAGCTTAAAATCACCAAGTCACCCTTCTAGCTGAGAACAGAAGACCATAACAATGTTCTACCAGGCTATCAGTAGCATAGCCTTGCAAAAAAGACCAAAATTTCTATGCATTTTCTCACTGGATGCAGTAATATTAATGGTTGAGCTGTTCTTACAGCTGGTTATCTTGTTCCTAATTAATTTAAACAAGTATTTTCACTGCATCTGATTTTAAAAGTCCAAAAATGGAAATAAACAACTCCCAAAGTGGCCAAAGTATTTACTTACATATAGGCAACGACTACCAATGCTTCAAGTTTTATGCAGTGAAGTTTTTATTTCACTACCAGGCTTTGTTTAAAACTAAACATATATTCTGAAACATTACTTCTGCCTAGTATGTAATATCACTGCCTCAATTTAAAATGACCCCTTAAGTAATAATAAATTGAGATGTGCACACCGTGCACAAAGTCCTTAAATGCTGTAGTGAGATAGCAGTCAATAATTTATATCCACTGTAAGTTCTCCAGAACTCTACCACCTATTAATGAAAATTATGGTCGTGGTGCCTGGCTTGAAAATTTAAAAATTTGCGGAGTAAAGAATATCTTGGGTAAATGATGAGGACAAGAAAAACAAAACTGCAGGCAAACACGTAAGAAAGTGACCATGTGGAGAAGCAGAAGGGAAGCCTGAAGGTCCACTAGAAGTAAGGGCAAATGGGGACAGAGATGACTTGATATCAAAGGAATTTACAAAACCAACAGAAGAGAAGGAAAAAGAAAAGGTAAAGAAGGAAAAAGGAAAGAAAAATTGTTAACAACTGTTTATTGGAAGTTTTGATGTAATTGGAAGTACAGAACAAGAAGACAGTTGATTTTGCCTGTTCAAACATCAGTAAACTAGGATTTTTCAAATGCAGACAGATACTTGTGAAGATGTTAAAGTATTTTAAACCAAAATCAACATGAAAAATTTTTTTGGCCTTCTGTACCCTAAGCCAGATTTCATACCTAAAATTTTGAGTACTTTTAGCACTGGTTGGAAACAATCACTTTACATAAGTTTCTCACTCACTAATTTAATGCAACAAATAGAACTTGATTTTAACATGACAGATTTTAGCAAAAGGAATATGTTAGCAAATAAAAAATTACCTAATGAATTAGATATTGTATGGTAAATTTTAACAGGCAAGCTGCTTCTGCCAATTTTTCATAATTTAAAGCAAAGGCAGAAAAATAAGTTATTTTCTCACTGATAAACAGACTTAGACAAGACATTCCTTCAAGGCTACTTTTCAGGATGAAAGTAGCCCTACTGACTTCAGTGGAACTGTTCATGTGGAAAAAACCCACATGGTGGATGTGTTTACAAAAAACATCTCTTACAACTGATTAGGTTTTCCAATATAACAATCCTCAACATTTATCTTCACTTTTTTGGAAATTATGTTCTTTCTGAACGTCATGGATGCCAGGACATCAAAGCTGAGCAAGTGCTGAAGGGAATTACCTGCATTGCTATCAAATGATTCATAAACATGAGAACAGAATGCAAATCAAAAAAGAGAATCTCATCCCAAACAATACTAACAGATCTTTCAAAATTTACAAAAATCCTGTTGGTAATAAAAATTGTTGACTCTTTTCAATTTAGCCATGATACGCATTCTAGCTTTTAACAATGCTAGCTCAGCAGATAAATTTAAAAAGAAAATTTATTTGTAAAATACAGGTATGTTTCAGATAAAAATTTAAAAGTGTACTTGTCCAATAGCTTCAATTATTTGAAGCTATTGGTAGACCTTATTTTAGATTATATTTTTTTTGTTAGAGAAATTTTGGTAGAGCTTATTTTGAAAACCATTAGTGACTTGAGAGCACACTTGGACAAATTTTATCACACTCTTCAAGTTAAAAAAAAAATCTGAAAATAAATGCTGTGTAAAAGCAAATAGTTTATTGTGGTCTTGACAGAAAGTTCTATTCTAATCCTGTTAAATTACAAGTCAACTCCACTATGTTTGAAGCAAGAAGAAAAACAACCAGTAACATAAAATATATTTACTTACAGTTCCAGAATTAACATATTTTTTCTTTTTCCCTTTTTTCTTTGGATTTATTACCTAGAAACACAGATGGAAACATTAAAGCAGTATGATCCAATATAAAGTTAAGTGTAAGGTATTTTCAATGCAGAAAGTATTCTATTTTCAGTGCATCCTGTTTACTAATTCATCTTGATGCTGGAATATGTTGAAAGCCAGTGAATTTATCTTCATGGTACTTGCCAGGTGAGCCAGTATTGGTACTCAAATTTGACAAATAAGGGGTGGGGGCAACAGAGGTGAGAAGGTTCATTATATCTGAGAGCTCACTGAAACACTCTTTGAATTTTCACAAAATTCTGCATTTTTCTGCATTCCTGATTGCAGTGTTTCAGTGTACAGTGTCACTACTTTGTCACTTCACAATCCAGTCAATCTGTTTCCATCTGCTCCTCACAGCACCTGAGAAACACGAGAGTTGTCCTACTCCCAATTTCTATACTTGGTGCAATGACAGGATCTCGCTGATAGGAAGATTGAATTCCATTAAATAGGTAATTTCATGAAAATGTTGAAGATCACCACCTGACTGGCATACAAGAGTTGGGGGATGCCTCAGTGCACTCCCCATACCCAAGAATCTTCACAGAGCTGGACTACAAAGCATTTCTTGAACATCTGGAACCCATCCTCTAAAAATTTCTCACTGTAGCCTCCAATAATTTTTTTTTTCCTTTCTGTATACCTACAAAAGGCAAGTCTCAGTTAATTTTGTTACATATACATAAAAATGTACTCCTGCTTTTCCAGAAATGCACATGGAATTGGAAGCAAAACATTATTTTGTCAATTAGATCATTCAACGATCTCCTATATATCTAGGAAGCTCAATGCCTTATGGTTTACTGCCAAGTTTTACTGTAAAGTACTCACAGATGTTCTGCAAATTATAAGGAATGAAAACATTCCCAACTGAAATCTTAGTCACTTATCTGGTATGAAATATTTAAAGAATTTTGCCTGAAAATGGGCAAAGTGGTAATACTTGTCTTCCAAAGATTTTCTCCCCCAACCAAAATGAAATTACATTTAAAGATCCTATTCTTGTACAACACGGAACAGCTATGAAACATAAGGCAAGAAGAGAAAACTATGATTTGAGGTCTTCCCAAACAGGCTAAACAAGTGACTGACTCTTTTCCCCCAGTATGCCACACTGATGCTACACAAAAAACATTCTGCAAAGCTTTCACTCCTTTACACACATATAAGCCTGTTAACACTTAAAAAAACCCCCAAGTAACTCCTGCCCCTCCATTTAACAGATGAGCAATAGATTAAGTGTAATGGTGGTAATTAAACAATGCAGTAATTCTTGCTGAACCAAAATCTTAGCCAGAAAGTCACTCCTACTGACATTTGCCCAGAAGAGGAAGATGAAAGTAACAAGCTGCCTGTCTGCCCTGTGGCAGTTCATTCATTGCTCTCCAGAATTCAATGGTCAGGCCTGAATTAGCAGCATATTGCTTGCCAGCAGTCATTAAATGCCAAAGAGAAGATTCATTTGAACTTTCTGCTTCAGGTAACTTGACAATTGGCTTCTTAGGAATTACAAGGAACTGTACTAGAGCTTGGAGTGAAACATCATGGAAAGCAAGGTATCTCCTTGGGAGCAAAGATAAATTAAATGACAGCTTGTTTCTCTCCTATAATTCATAGTGCTATAATTATTATAATATTTACACGTTTGTTTGGGTTTTTTTTCAAATTTCAAGTAACTTTAGAAATTAAACAACATTTTTTAGCCTCTAAAAGTTTTACATCCCTGCAGGAACCTAGAAAGCTACATGAATTATAACAAACCTATTAAAAAAAGCTCAATTGCAAAGAGGTGGCTCTAGCAAGGTTCCTAATCTTTAAATATGGAACATTCACTCAACCTCCCCAACCTGCCTTGGGTTAGTTTGTAAAAGCAAAACCTTTAAAAAAGAATTTGCCCGGTATCTTTTGTTCTAATACTGTACAGACTAAACAAGTAGAAGCAGTACCCACATGTGGAGGACTGCAGAGTGGGGAGGCAAACATGAGCTGCTCAGAAAATGTACGCTGCTGCTGGAGTATGATACTAACACTACATTTAAGAAACTGAAAAATTACTTAAGATGTTATGACAGAATATTCCTGGTAGGGTAGGATTCATGTCAGTGATACAACAGGAGAGGACATTTTCACTGCACACAGTAATCTGTGTTATGACACTGTTATTCACAGGAAACTACTGTAACTCTGGGGTGGATCTTGGATCTAAATAAGAAGAAAAACATGGCTTTCAGTTATCTTTGTCCTACTCTGCACAGCACAGCATCTTTCCTCATCTTCAAAATGAAAGTGCAGCACGTAATTGGAGCACCCTCCTTCCCTGTCTCCTTAGTGCTTACCTAAACCATTATATTTGTTACCACCTATATTAGGACTATGAAAATACTGAAGTTTAATGGCAGAAGTCTGAGACCAATTAAAGGAATAACATCCTTTAAATAAAATAAATTCCTTGAGGAATAACAAAGATCTGCACATCATACAGAAGCAAAAAAAAGGGTTATATAGCCACACAGGCTTAACCACCACATTAGTGGCAATAATAGCATTCTATTGTTTTCAGTGTTTTCTCATATATTTTCTGAGAGTAAATACTCATAATACTTACCTCATAAACATTGAACTGAGACTGCCCTCTCGACAACTCTCTGTAACTTGTTGTGAATTCTCCGATGAAATCATGGCTGTTTGAAAATTAAGATTTTAAATCAAATGCACAACATTTAGGAATTTAAATATGTATTTTATCTATTAATGCAAAAGAGACACACAGCCAATATGAACTGACACCCAAAAAACAAGTAATGGCAACAGATACAATTTGCTTCAAATTAATGCAAATTTAGAGTTGGAAAGTATTAGCTTAAATCTTTTTGATGGTTTTTGTTTAACTTAGCTGCACAATGAGGACTATGTTGTAAATCAGTGATTGACCCCAACATAAGTTTACAGAATCTGAAAAAACAGAGCAGGCTACCAAAGACTGTCACCATTTCCTCAGTGGATGACCACTGGCACTACAGAGTCTGAACTGTGTATGTGAGAGAAAGGAAGTTACTGAAAGCAAGAAAGGAGTAACTTAAACCAGGAAACACCAGCCCTCCCAATCTGTGTAACATGACACCGAACTTCTAAGGGGAAGATCCAAAGCTCATTTCAGCTCCTCTGTCTTCCCATCCGGGAAGAGAAAACCAATCCACTGAGGCTACTCAGCTTATGGTGTTACGGGAAAGCAAATCTTAACCTAACAGTAAAGAAGTGGTTATCAAGCTTCTCCTTTCTAAACTCTATTCCTGCTCCAGGAATACATTTGGCACTTTGTGAGCACAGTGGCCAGAGGGAATTGCAGTGGGGAAAGCACAGTTGAAGAAGGTGCCTGGGGCTCAGGGAACTGGGGCACAGAAATCACTGCCAGGAGTGACTGAGCTGCAGGTTTATATCTCTGACAGGCACCTGGAATGGAAGGACTGCAGGGGTCAGTGCCCCAACCATCAGCTACACAACTCCCAGCAGTCACAAGTTCAGTTCCCATTCTCTGCTCTGCCCAGCTGAACTTTCCCCACTGCTGCTCCAGATTTCCTCTGCTGTGCCCTAAGGTGGCATTCCTCTACACTCTGCCTCCACATCTGGTGAGCTATGAAGCTGGTTTACCTTTCCTCCAATGGTAAACTACAATAGAAATTCAAAGTTTTAGGACTTTGTGACTTGCAAAACTTGTTTTTAAGAAATTCAGCACAGTTCTAATTAAGCTATAAATATTCAAAGCCAATTTAAATAAATCTGAAAGTTGCAAGATGAAAAATGGAAACAATCCATAGCAACATGAAATTTCTCTCTTGCTTTATTCATAATGAAATTAAACAAAAAACCTCCTCAAATGTAAATCTTATTTTCTGAAATCAGCATGAATTCACGAAATATGTAAATCAACAACTAAAAGGTTCAGTCATCCTGCTAATACAAAATAAGCTAAGCATACTGTAAGAAAGCCTGAGAAATGTTATATGTTCAAGATCTTCCTCATTACCCAGATTTAGAAGGGGCCACCTCACATGAAACACTCCCCTTTCAGCTGGAAGATCATCAAATTGCTTCCAAAATAAAGACTTTTCTTAAGAAATGTATTTTAGAGGTATATCTCTTCTTAAATGCTCTCCAGACTGCAAGAACTATTTTAGCAGGGAACAGAGGGAGCCATCCACAAGGTGTATTTAACCTTGGGTAACCATGGCACTGGAGAAAAATATATATTGCTTAAAATGGAACTTTTCCCTTTTGTAACAGTTCTAACCTTTTATTTTCAAATCAGGTTGTATATTTTGAAGGCAGAAATTCAAACAATAGTTCAATGACTACCTACAAACATGCTGCAGCAAAGAGGAAGCATGAGCCATTCCAGACAGGACTGTCTCTGGGGAGCAAAAGAATCCGTAGTGCTTAAAAGAATTGCTCCTTTAATTCTAAGAGACACTGGAAAGCCTCCTTTCCCTACAGCCATATACAAACACTGACAAGACCTGAGCTACAAAGATATGATTCCTCTGATGAATCATGTTAAAAAGGTATGGGCATACACAACCAGTCTCAGAGCTCTCTGCACTTAAAAGGGCATCAACTTGGATCTTTACACTCAGTATTCAGGTGGATGTACACGCCACTAACTAGGCTGGCTTTAAAGACTGAGCACCTGTTGGGACAAAATATGTCTCTGCCAGATGTATAAGTCATTAAGAAAACATTCTAATATTAATCATCACTCCCTATTAGTCGCTGGATTGAGAATCCAAAGTACTTATTCTCTTTGCCTGCCTAACACCAAATTTTCCTAGACTTAAAGACTTTCATCCATGAGTGGCATATCAGAGAACTGAAACTGAGTCTTAGCACACAGAATTATCCCTTAAAGCCCATCTCCCTAAGTTTTCCACTTTTAGCCCTGTGTTTTGAAGTGCTGAAAATCACTTTTGAAATGGTATTAACTTTGAATTCTTTTATTATCTAAAGGAAAAAACGAATAGAGGAAAGGACACTCATAATCAGAAACATGCCAGTGAGTAAGGAAAAAATGCAAAAATTTAAAATCAACCAGCTAGCTGGAGAAGGAAGATGAAGGACAAAAAATAAGGTAGAAGAGCTTAGAATCTGAAATTTAAAATCTCTCCTGCAGTATTAGTATTCTCAGATGAATGCTTCTGTGGCCCCAGGTTAGCATGACAATATTTACAGTTTTATAACTCAACACCATCCCCCCCTTTTTCTATGTAACAGATCATAAACATCAGGACTGTGAAATTACTTTTGCAACGCGTATGCTAATTGATAGTTTTTCTGAAATTAAATGAAAAAGCTTTCAGAGAGAACTAAAAACATCATAGTTTTGCTGATGTGAAGTTGTGCACTACCTTATTTTTTTTTTCCTTCTGTTAGACTACTCTGCAAGTGCTTCATATATAAGGATACTCAATAAAAAAGTCCTAAAAATGTGACTGTCAA
Organism: Rhadina sibilatrix; assembly: GCA_013400275.1. NCBI lineage: Eukaryota > Metazoa > Chordata > Aves > Passeriformes > Phylloscopidae > Rhadina > Rhadina sibilatrix. Next base: position 55,329 of record VWYO01010461.1, read on the forward strand.
ACAACTGGGCTTGTCTCAACTAACAAAACCAACTTTTGTGACTTCTTATAGCATCAAATATTTTGGGGTTTATCAGAGCTCTTAGAAGCAATAAAAAGTATCAGAGCAAGTTGTTCACATTTTGACAATTTTTGTGCAAAAACTGTTTTGACACAAAGAGACATTCAATAATGAATGGTGTTAAAGTTACCAAGGGCATGTATTACTTTTTCTCAACAAGTCTTATGTGATGTTTGAAAATAAATAATAGCTATCTGATGACTATAATATGATCATGATATTACATTACAATTACTCTAACAAGATAATTTAGGAACATGAAGAAAGAAGTTTAACCCAAAGTACCACGGTGCTATTTTTCAAAGCACAGGTAACACAAAATGGGAAAAGGGGAAAAAACTTCTTAGTCAAGACTCAGGAAGTCAAAATCAAGTCAAGTCATGATTCAGAAATCAACTTTGTCTTCCTGATTGCGGAACAGCCTGTAATATTCAGAATAACTTGCTTTGCTAGCTAGAGAGCAGGCAATCTTTCAAAGATATGGTCCTGCTCAGTCTGCACATCTTTGGAGCAAAGAGATTCAGTGTGCTGATGGCGTAACAACAGCTTATAAAAACTGTCCATCAGAAATGGAAATTAATATAAACTGAGGAATAGCAGAGTTGTGCAAAAAATTGTTAGAGTAACTCTTGAATGGGATTCATTTCAGATATACTTGGCAATGTGAAAGTTAAATTAGGCACTTAGGTTTTCTATGATCACTACATAAGTTTATAGGCACCACCAACTGGCAATTTATTCCAGTAGGATGGATTCAATCAGACCATTTTCCCCTGTAAGCCACTGAAGTAGCTTCAGTGATTAGTCCAATCTATTTGTCTGATTTTTGCATTGTCTAAAGTCACATGAGATGAGCGCGGTCTCATTTTTCAGAGGAATTTTACATGGAAGATGTCAGTGCTCAGTGTGCTTCTAAATTCAAAATAGACAGAAAGCAAACAAAACAAAACAAAAAAAAACCCACAAAACACCAAACCATACCATTAGAATAAAAAGGAAAACATGTAAATTGTATCCTTCACTTTTTGTTTTTTAGATAATAATTTTATAGATATTCAGATTGTGATGAGAGCAAATGCAGATAATATTTGAAACTATTTGAGACTGAAGAGGCTAATGATTGCCTAAAATCTACAGTGTGTTCCAGATTTCACTCAGACTTGCAGTTACTTAGTGTTATTTGTCAGATTTTTTTCCTTGTCTTTTTCCTCTTACAGATTTTGGATAAAGTGAGACAGCACATGGGGTTTGACACCATGATAAATTATAATCCTTATTTTTTATTAACTTGGCAATACAATCTAACTTTTTATTGCTAGCTTATTTTCAAAAAATGTGGTTTATACACAAATATATAAAATTTTTAAGATTTTGTCAAATCTCATTGAGAAAAGAATGCTAATAGAAATTTTAACAGGGATGCAATGACTTTTTGCTAGTATGTATTTTAAAATTTAAATACACTTATTTTAATTGCTAGAATATGTTATTTTGTCTCTAGGAAATATCTGATCAAGAAGGATGAATTTACACTGGCAGGTATTCATAGAGGGTAAAAACATGAGATAAGAATGCTTATACATCAACAGGCTTCGTGATGGAAAACCAAAAGGACAAAATTACAACCCTAGAAAGCTAAATAGGCTTTTGGATCTTGTCAGCAAGGAAATTAACAGCAGCACAGGATAAATTTGCCATTATTATTACAAGACATGCTGCCACAGAAGTACAATATCATTATCTGTAATAGTAGAAGCAAGTTACATTGGTAGTATTAGTATTCTATTGGTGCAGAATAAATAATATGCTTTTTAAAATCAAAATGCAAGTGCCTATCCATATATTTTAAAATATAAACTAAGATTACTAGGAAATAATTAAGACAGACCAACTTAAAGAGAAATGGAAATAAACATATTCAGTTCTAGTAGAAAGATTTATGAATACAATGTCTAAAGTATTAAGATATAAGCTCAAATATTTTTAAAAAAACAAGAGGTATCAATCCACAGTGTTAAAAAATAATTCTACCTTGTTTGTCAAAATAAAGGCAATTTGAGAGGCTCATTTCTTCAGAGGAAAATGTACAGCCAGTACACTGGGTTTCACAGCTCTTAAGAATAACAGATATCCCTCCTGAATTTAGCAACAGAAATTCCACGTGTAGTTCACTGTCCTCTTTCAAGGGGAGTTATACAAAACTCAGGTTTTCCAACTCCAGAGTTTACAATAAAGTTTTGATGAAGACAGACATGGAAATGACTATTCAGACCCTATCTGAAATTAAGGTAATTAACAGGTGGCTTCTACATTGCAATGTTCTACATGCTATTGCAGGCAGGTGCATTTTATCATGTTCCATGGATGAATATACACACTGCAGGTTTGAAATAGGCTAATGCATCAGTATTTACCACAACTGCAAAACACAGAGCTGCTGCACAGCTGAATCTTTCCAGTACCTGTACCTCTAAATATTGATGAATAACTAACTTTCTCTAATATTATGCTGGACACTAAATATTTATATGTTTTAAAATGTGTATAAACATGCAGGGATAATGCTTAAGTTTAACAGAAATAATGTCTTACCTTCCATCTCTATCCCAGTCATATACTTCTACTTTAATAGTCCTAAAAAAACAAAACAAAACTCTGTTAAAATGTTAAACATGTACCCAGATTGCTTTTAAGATTAATAGCACAGGGATGCATCAGCTTTGCCAAATCCAAAAAGCAGAATTTTTCAGTAATTTCTCATGGGGCAGCAAATATCCTGTCAGGTAACACAACACATCTTCATAAATCAATAGCTAAATACAGTGGAAGCTAAGGAAACAATTAAACACATTGGAATTTTAACCAATATATTTTTACTTCCTGATGCTCTGAATTTTCTGTGGTTTTTAAAATAAATTATTCTTTAAACCTTAAAGTATTATCAAAGTTTTTAGGAACTGCTTCCTTATGAGTAAAGGGAACCCTTGAGGGCAGCTCTACCCTTGCTTCAGGAATGACTGGGAAACAGATAAAAAGGAAAAAGCAGACATTTCCTGAATAAAGATCAATCCTATTTCACATACTTACTTCAAGAATGGATTTCTTAAAATGCAAATACTACAGAGCATATTATCATCAACATCCTTGATGAAACAGGAAAGATTTATGAGGCTAGAGACAGTATATAGCTTTATTCATCTCCTTTTACTACAGAAGGTGTATCTATGTAAGCAAATTCAACTATTGCTGACAGTGAATTCTATTTGTCCTAAAATGAACTGAACATGGGATTCTCCAGACCTCCTGTATTTTAAGCAACAACTTAAATTACTTTTATTCTTCAGAAGAGTTTCACATGAAGTCATGAGGGTTGTTTTATTAATAGAGGGGACAAGAATCTAAGCATTACTTTATAATATGATTCCATGGAAACTGCTCCTCATACTTTCAATTACATACAGTCAAATATATATTGATTAGTTTTCTTTACGAAGAAGGGACTCATTGGGGATAAAGCTGAGCAACAGCTGATTTTATATACAATAAAATATCAAGTAATTCACACCTGGATGTTTTCCCACATTTTTTATATTCCAAAATAGGTAAAGGTTGCTTTGTCTGGATGTACCTCTTTTCAACTCAAATTTAAAGGCTCCTAAATACACCATTTGTTATATTTTATAGCTCTTGCATAATTCAGGTTGGATTTAAGTCACCTTACAATGAAAGCTGATTAAAGTGAAAGTTGTTCTGCAGAACAAAGTGAAAAACAACTCCAGACCTCTTTTATCCCATCAAGTATTTCAACCTTCAAAGGAAGCTACTTTCACCTTCAGAGGAATTCAGCAAAAAAAAGGCAATATCAATGGTTTTTACCATAGAGAACCATTATTTTACTTACATTTCAAGACCTTTTATGACAGACAGAACATACCATTAAGTTAAGATTTATGTAAGACTTAGTGGGATTCAAGTTCTGAATTGTCTTACAGATCTGTGTTCAAATAGCAAAATCATCTCAGTGAGAAAACTCAGATTATTAAAATAAATTATTAAGAATACCAAGATAGATTCCTGAGAAGGATCTTCAGACAGGTAACTGAAGTAAGAGCAATTCATCCTTGAATAAAGCTCCTCTCTACTGAAATTTATTTCATATTAAAGGATTAATTACAGATCTTGACTTTTATCTGTTTTGGATGATATGCAAGATATTAAAAGACCTTTTCAATCTTCACATACTGAAATTTAACCTTTACCTTAAAGGACACACTTTAGAGGATAGGTTTCCTATTTTAATTAAAAAAAAAAAAAAACCTTCCATTTAAATATAATCAAGGTTAGAGGTGGGTATCTCTGTTTTAAAACTTTTATGCAGAAAATAACTGTAGTTAAAAACAAGTGCTTTTTGAGAGCTCATACTAAGAGAAAGAAAGAACAAAGACATTAGACACTAAGTACTACTTCAGAACTGAAATGCCATTCCTGTGATGTCTGAAAACACTGTATAATCACATGGTTTGAGAAAAATGAAGCAAATCCTGGTCATTCCATAATGAAAACTTGGACAGAGTTCACTCAGAAGCGTGCACTAGCTGAAGACTTAGTCTCCCCCACACCAGAATAAACATTTACTGAGACCTATTTTCACTAATGACATTATTCCCACCTTTCACATCTATCACAGAACCCATAGCACCAAAATTTTATCTGCAAAACTATCACTATCTGAGAGAGGCCTTTGGGGTTTGTGTTTTTATGTATTACCATGTGGATGTTAGGAAGTTAATCCTTACCTTTAGAAAGAAGGGTTTTCTAATTAAAAAACTCCAAACCTCCTAAGTTTTTTCTGGACTATCAGCAGGTTAATTTGAATTAACCTGACAGCTAATGACTACTTAATTTGAAACATGACTGTTGTATGCAGGACTATGAAGCTTCATGGAGCCTTTATTCGCTGAGCACATTATGTTGAAAGCAGGTCAACAGTAGATACACAATAATAATTTGAGGAGTGCTATTACACTTTTAGGTTCCCTTAATTTGGAATGCTGGAGTTATTTCAGCATGTCTGCACCACAGTATCTTTTCTAATTATTATGATAACTGTTTTTCTTTAATATGATAAACAGTACAGTGTCGAGAGACTAGCTTAATGAATACTATTTTGCTTATGTATTATGCACATTAACCCAAATACAAGTAAAAAATTCCATTTGAATAAGATCATCACAAAATTGCTTAGTTTTTATTGCATCCAAGTGAAAGAGTAACCAACATGGCCATTTTTATGGAGTCTAAAAACACCCATTTCCACTGAACTAATTTGTTTGTTATTGGTGGTAAAACGTTGATTAAAAACATGGTATTATTACCATGTAGATAGACCATGAAGATAGATCCTTTTGCATGGCATCACTGAAAATTTCAAATCTGAAGATGACTAACTTCTGTGTTTCTCATCTACTGACCTATGTATTTTAAAGGCTTTCATTTATCACAATCCTTTGACATTGCACTGTCACCCAAGAAAACAGATCATCATTGTTTTTCACTGAAATATTAAAAAATACTTGAGAACACTTGTTACAGAGACCATGCTTTAAATTAGTCTTTTCTTTCTGTTTCTAATTCACACCACAGAGAGCAAAGAATTTATTCCAGAAAACACCACTAGCATTTCCTACAGATTTAGCATATTTGCTTTATTTTTCTAAATTCTTTAACGTGATGAGTAGTTTTGAACACCTATTATCCTTTCAAAATGTTGATTAAATAACACCAGGGGCTGGGCTGCATAGAAAAAATTACACGTAAAAGAATACACAAGTTAGGGAGAAAAAAATTGTACATGCTAAAAAAAGCTACAGCTTACCTGTCATAGTCTCCATTACACAGTGCTCTGACAGAAATCTTGAATGCCTGCCACACTGGATTTAATGTATTTTTTACAACTTCTGTTTTGTGGCAAATTGTAAAACTGTAATTACAACGAAAAATAAAAGATAACTTTTGTATTTATTTACTTTTTCTCTTGTGTCATCAAAGATGGAATTAAAAGAGCTGTAATCATTCATACATACAACATCCATATAAAATATAACGTAAGAAGAAAAGAAGTATGGTGAAATCAGAAGGAAGACTGAAGAGACCCACTGGAGAGAGATTACAGACTAGTCTGCTAAACAGCGCTAAATCTAAAATGTTTTTACCCAAAACTTCAACAGGAACTATAACCATCCAGTGAATATTTCAGGGAAGAGTAGTTTCCATCCCACTTGTTTAAACAGACCTTGTACGTGCAGGAATTAGTCACAGATCCAGAAAGAAAGCAATCTGGTGAGGATCTGACTCTTGCTTAGACATTAAGAAACTGAGCCAAGGGAATGATAGCTTTCAGATTCTTATTCCCCATTTTCTGTCCAGTTTTTTAACCAGGGCTGTCTTAGGTAAAACATATAAGTCTCTGTGAGATTCCATGAATCACCTTTAATCATGAACTGTATTATCACATTCTGCTTTCTCTAAATGATGCAAAATTAAAATACCTCTTTTGAGCCCTCATCTTGGGGACTGAATCGTTCAAAAGAAAACAAGAGACAAGGTCACTGGTGAAATCATTACTGAAATTCCTCATCCAGTTGCAACTAAAGTTATCCTTTGAGGGAATGCCCTCCTTGCTCCCCTAACGTCTACACTTTTATCCTGGCTATGATGCAGAAGGCATGCCTGAAGCAAAAACACCAAAAAAACCCAAAAAAACAACCAACCAACCAAAAAAAAACAAAAAACAAAAAAACCCCAACACAAAACCAAAAAAAAACCCCCAACCAAACAAACACCAACAAACATTAAAAAAA
>VWYO01010461.1:62254-88831 GCA_013400275.1 Rhadina sibilatrix
CCCCAGAACCCAGAGAAATTTACAAGTGACCTTATGCCCCTTACAAAGGAGACATAACTCCTCCAGCCTTACAGTTTTACATATGCAGTGTTTACTCAGGAAACTGTCTCTGTCATCTGACTCCAAGAGAAAAAGAGCAGGTAGGTAACAGGCACACACACCCATACACAGATTTATGTTTACAACAGTTCCACTTAAGCTACAGAAAGAAGTAGTATCATACATCTCTAGCCTCTGGTTTGATGTATGTTAGATGTGAGGATCACGTCTAACATATATCACTTTCAGTTTCCAAGAAGCCTTAACCTGCCAGTAGAGCCCCACAAAGGCAGTGTTGTGTTGACCAGTGCATGTCAAGGCTTAGCAGTGGAACAGAAGAGATTAGTCTACTTTAACAAATTAAAGCATGAATGTAGCAAACAGCCGTTTGTAAAAAATATAAAATCTTTTTTCAGAGATTTTTAAATTCAATTTCCTAGAACTCTGTCAAAAAGATAAAAGATATTTCCTAATTTAAATTTGCAGTATAAAATGTTTTTATCTAACACAATTTCTAAGCATTAGTTTATTTTGCAGCTACAATTTTCTTTAAGAATTCTATTTAATTTAAACGCATGCTATATCTTAGCAAAAGTAACACTATTTAGCTATTTTATTACAATTAATTGTCATAGTGCTCTATATTTATGAGATATTTACATCCTAAAATCCTAAATTGTACTTGATCAATTTGTTGCAATAGTTTTATTCCTATACTACATAACATGACAAACTGAAATCCAATAAACATTATAAAAGAAATACAGCTTAATCTGAAAAATGTAAAAAAAAAAGGAGAACTATATTATCTGTAAATAATAAGGTTGGCTAATGATTAGCAGAAAAAATACTCAACAGGCACCTACCTGCCATCTTCATTGCTTCGATGAAATACAAGGAAAGGATCAGATTTCCCAAAGAAGTCCTTCTTGTCTAGCTTGTTTGCACAAAATTGCATTAAAACAGAATCCTGAAATGGGTAATGAAGAAAAATTACAGACAGCATGCAGCCTACTACACTAAAAAAAAAATTGACTAAACTATGCAAATAGGAAATAAAATAAATGGGGTATCTGTCTTCTAACTGCCCTCTAGATATTCACATTTGTGCAATGTCTTCATAGTGCAGTTTGAATGGCTAGAACCTAAAATTCCTTTGAAGGGACACCAGAAAGAGAACAATTTTCTATGCTAAAATGGCTCAGGATTTTTCAAGGATTTCCTGACATCCAAAACTGCATTCTGAAAGTAGATGCACAGGCAAGGAAAGTATATTAGAATTAATTTTAAAAACTCCAGTCAGGCACGACTCAGCCTCATTCCATCAGTGACTTATACCTGTTGTTGTCTGCTCCTACTGCCTGTCAAGCAAATGGCTGCTGCCTCTTAAGAGTCTGTAACCTTCAAGAAAATGAGTCTGAAAGGTACCAAGTACATCCAAGGTAATAAGGACAATAAGGAGAAAAGTTTCTTTGCTGTGATCATGCAAACTGAAAGTCACACAGGTCATCTCTTAGGGCAAAGTCAAGGATGAGAAAAGGATTATTATAAATGCAAAGATAAACCCGCAGACTCACCAGCTAACTGGGGCAGGGCCTGCTGGAAGAGTGTTCCATAAACAGGTCTGGAGGTGCAACAGCAAAGAGAGGATGATGACAGAAAATGTGGGCTCACCACTGAGTGGGGCAGGGGACCAGGTGACAAAGGACATCGCAAGCTCCATGTTTCTCAGAGCTTTCTATGTCTTGGTCTTACTGCTAAGATTTGGCTTCAACACCCTTGGAAACCTGAGACTCAGACCTGAGAAAGTTTGGAACAAGGATAACTTGCACTTGGTAGAGGAGGACCAGGAAAGGGAACATTTAAAATAGACCAGACATAAGAAGTCCATGGGACTTGGTAGGATGCATCTGAGAGTGCTGATTGAGTTGGCTAATATCACAGTGGGGCCCTATAGATAACTTTCAGTTATCTCTATAAAGTTATGATGTTCAGAGTAAGTTCTCTTGTCTTTGAGATGGGGCAAGAGGAGCCAAGCCAGTTTTTCCTCAAACCCTGAGATGATGATAGAGCAAATAATCCTGGAAAACATATGCAAACACATGAAAAAGAAGAAGGTGGCTAAGAGAAATGAGAAAATTTGTCAGCAAACCAGCAAATTAGGGATTTATAAAGGGGAAATTCATGCCTGACCCACTGGAAGACCTTCCTCACAAAATGAATGGCTGAGTGGATGAGAGGACCCTAGTGGACGTTGTTTATTCTTCACCTTAGCATGGCCTTATACACTGTGTCCCATAAATCCTTGTTCACTAACTAATGTATTACAGACTAGACAACTGGACAGTGAGGGACACTGAAAAATGGCTGAACTGCTGGGCTTCAAAGGCTCTTACTGAGTGGCACAAAGTCCACCTAGGACCAGTTACTAGCAATGTAGCTGAGGCATCAAAAATAGGCCAAGAATGTTGAAAATCTTCATTAGCGACCTGGATGATGGACAGAGTAGACTCTCAGCAAGTCTGCAAACAACACAAAACTAGAACTAGCAGTTTATGCAACAAATAGTTGTGCTGTCATTCAGAGACATCTGCACAGGCTGGAAACACTAACCAATATGAACCTCATGGGGTTCAACAGAGCAAAATGTCAGGTACTGAACTTGGAGAGGAATAACCCTATGTACCCACACAGGCTGCAGGCCAAACAGCTGGAAAACAGCTTGGCAGAAGAGGACTGAAGGTGCTTGGTGGACACCAAGTTGATCAAAGTGCCCTTGGCAGCAAAGGCCTGTTGGGCTACATTAGGAAGAGTGCTGACAGAGAGTTGAAGGAAGTGCCTCAGCTCTGGTGAGGCCACCCCTGAAGTACTGTTCATTCCTGGAGCACTGTTCTAGGCTCCCCAGTACAAGGAAGACAGAAACATGCTGAAGCAATTCCACAAAAAGAGTCACTAAAATGACTAAGGGATTGGACCATCTCTCATCTGAGGAGAGGCAGAGAGAAATTATTTAGCCTGGAAAACAGAAGGTTTATCAATTTGTGTAAGTACATGACAGTAGGAAATAAACTGCCTATGATTAGTGGCATCCAGGGGAAGAAAAGGTGGCAATATGTACATACTTGAAATGTGAGAAATTCGCTTAAATACAAGGAAAAACCTCTTTACTCTGAGTGTGCTGAAAAGCTGTAACAGAGATTGTGGAGATTGCTTGGACTCAACACCCAACTGCACAGAGCCCTGAGTAACCCGCCTAAGAAGGGCAGGAGCTTTGTACTACACAATCTTCCAGGGTCTATTCCAGCCTCAGCAACTCAGTGATTCCAAAACTCATTGACACTCTGAATATGAGCTGTAAAAACTTGGATAAAGTACAAAAACCCAGAAGATCAAGTATATGACAGCTGCTGAGACCTTGCAAGAGACTGTGGGAGAGTGAAGACATGAAGGAGCATTAGAGAGAATGCAAGAGAGATTGAGCATTGGCTTCTGTTTCTTTCTGCTCTTCTCTCTAAAACTAAGAGCAACTTAAAGGATCAGAGTATTCTAACTTCTTACATAAATCACTAAATGCAACTTTAAAAGTCATACTGTTAACAATCCAGTGCAGTGTAACTCACAAAATAATTTTCATTTTGTTTTTGAAAAGCAATGAGCACACTTACTCTGCAACACCCTAGTTCCTCTGCTGTTACTATGACCGTTCCACACTTCTTCCCAGGGATTCCTCTGCAAGAAAACACAACCACATCACCTTAGTTCCTTAATAAACAGCTACAACTAACACAGAGAGCACAAGGTAAGTTTTCAAGTCACAAAGCTGATGGCATTCAGTTTCCCTTTTCTGCCACTAGTCTTGTGTAAAAAAGTTGGTTTATCCTAAGTGAACTGGTAAATGAGTTGCATATTTATTTGAACTAGCAAGAAACAAATCAGTTTTGATATTAAAAGGAAACAGCATTAAAAATTTAAATAGGTTGAAATAGTACCAGAATTCTACTGTCTACCCTCCCATTAATGTCTCCTTTAGAGATGACTCTACAATTGATTTGTGAAAAACATCCTATTGCAAATTTTACTTAAACAAAATACCTAAAATATAATTAAAACTAAACACCAGCATTATCTTACATTTACTCTGAAATGTCTGTGAAGACACATAATAATCTCACCATCATTTCTGATACACTCAACACAGAAGGCCATGGGCCTTACAAAACAAGGACAATACTAACATGATGGTTGATAAAGAGGAGAAATACTTCACCAAGATTAGCACAGGATTTCTCTACAGAACGAAAAGTTCTTATTATTCAGGAATGAAAAACTCTACCAAATGACTTGTACAGTGTTTGATGCTATTAAGTACACACTTTGTATGCTTACATCTACATTCATGAAAATAGTACTGGATCATTTGCAGACACTAAAGAGTTTGTTCACTTAAAAATTCCCTTACAAATCATTCATTAAGGAAAAAAATCCTTAAATGTAAAGTAAGCACCCTGACGAAAACTTCAGCGGTCACAGATCCGGCAAATTGAACAAACTTTAAGTCACAATAATGCCCTGTAAAGAAAATAATAAAATAATTTCAAACTGGTCAAAATTTCAAGTATGAAAAAAATACTTAGAGGTTCACCATTACAGACCAGTCTTTCCAGTTGCCAGAGAAATACTGACTAATACTATGTTGAAGACAAGCATGTAAGAGCTCCACCTGTTTAAATCCAGAATGCAGTGCCATTGCCCATCTTCCTTAGCTCTAAGGGATAACTGGTAGCAAGCCTATCCTGGAGCTGGTTCTATTGCACTGAAATTACAATTAAAAACTTATGTTCAGGCAACTAATTTCTCAGGGTTTCTCTGGGAAAAACTACAGATCGGGGTTTGTGGGGTAATAATGAATATTAGGGAGAGAGAGAGAGATTATCCATAACCTGTATTGCATAACTGCAGTCAACATCATTTAGGGCTAGTTATCTGAAACTCAGATGAAGAAAATGTGCCAGCCTAAGTGTGAACAGAGTGCAAACTGAAAAAAGGAAAATAAAATGTGCAAATCTACATTTCAGTTGGTCCTCCCGACTTGAGAGTCCAGAACCTGTACATTTCTCTCAAGTGATCACCTCTTTTTGGACAGTATTTGAAGGAGCAAATAATTTCATTGTTAGAGGAACAGAACTGACTACCATTATCAAATGGAAGGTTTTCAACAACATCTGCATGTCTAGATAAGACACAGTCTTGAGAAGTAATTAATATCTCCTTAGAAGACACCACAATTGAGACACCACTACATCTGCAGCACCAAGAGAAGTTTAAAAGGAAACTCTGAAGAGTATTTGGGCTTTAACAATGACTGAAAGGAGGACATTTACAGAGTCTGTGTAAAAAATGACAATTTATGTGGAAATTCAAACCTGAGAGGTGAAAAAGAGCCTCCAGTTTTGCAAGCTGGAATTGCAACAAGGCACAAAATGTAACATTTTTTAGGTCATTCAAAAATTTACAGTCTTATCCCTGAATTTACAGAGCCTAGCCTTCTGACAGTCACACCCACAGATAAAAGGACAGGACAAATATACATAGGAAGTCAGTTCAGGTGTTTTTCTATGAGTTATGTTCACAGCAAGATGACAGGAGAAAGAACTTTACATAATAGGCCAGCTGGCTCCAGTACAGCCTCATTAGCTGGCAATGGCACTCAGATGTGAATAACTAGCAGAGAACACTCATTAAGCTTTGCAATGGCCCTATCTCCTCATCAAAGGGAATCCCTACAGGAATGCACTTAGCAGATCCTGAAAAAAACCATTGCTCAGAGTTATAAATGTGACTAGTATCTTCTCTCTAGGAAGACAGAACATGCAAAGATTTAATTCTGGATAATGCCTGAGCAGGTGACACCCTCTTGAGAGAAAAATGCCATTTCTGGAAGTAGATGTATCTGCACCTTATCCTTCCATGCCAATACAGCTGGAACATGCAAGGCAAATCAGAGTAAATCTTACACATGGAGCTTGTCTTGAGAAGGCATTTAATGAATCTAGTAACCCAACATGTAAAGAGAACAAACATTACTGTTACAATGTCACATTATCCATTTCACTTTCTTTGAATTACTAGAATTATTTTCCAATAGAAATTATCCAAAAGAAATGTCACATCTGTACCTAGCCAGTCTGTAAAGTACCTGGCCAGTCTGTAAAATAAAGTGCAACACTGAAGTATGTTCTTGAACAAAAGATGCTCTCTGTCACAAGGGTAACAGGCTACTACATGTCAATACTGGGAGCAAGACTCTCCTGTGACAGACTGCATAAAATTGCAAGTCCTTAATGGTATCAGAAACAGAGAAGGAGGTTCAGGGGACAATCTCACAACTGCCTAGAAGAAATACTGTCAGGTTCATGCCTCAGAGGTGTAATTCACGGGCACTTGTAACACAATGAAATCACAAGGCATGCGTGCCCTGTAGGCAAAGAAAAATGGGAATTGTGTACCCTCACTTTTGTACTTGCCATGAAGATTAGTGCAAGGTGTGTTTCAGCCTTCCTGCCTAACCACAGTAATGGTGACCCTCCAGGCTTGAGATGTTTAACTCTGAGGAAGGACAAGACTACCCTTCATTGTAGGCTTCCTAAGGGAACTTTCCCTGATGATACACTTTCTGACTTGAAGCTGGACAGCTCACAGCAGCCAAGGAGTCCTGAGTTGTGTAAGACTTCTGTAAATGCCTAAAGGAGGTAGAACTGAAGAATAAGCTTCAAGGCCTTCTAATTTTCATTTTGAAAGAACATCAGAGCTTACTTGAATGCCAGCTAGAGAATGGAATTCAAGCTTCTTAAACTGCTTAAGTATAAAAAATGCTAGTTCTGTAGGGTGGTGGACTGGGACTAGAACAGCACTAAGCATTCTCTTCTTTGTACATCCATTGGCAGAGCACTGAAGAGGGAAAATGTTAATGAGCTCCAGAAATATGGTCAAAAGATAAAGCTCTCTTAACTCACAGATCATAAACAACATTCATGCTATGAGAACACAGGCTTGACTTCATAAAGAGAACAGTAAATTCAAAGCAGTAAATATCCCTAGAAAGGGAAGACATGCAATATTGTCAATTCAATTCTCATTGTTTGAATATTAAGAGACATTGAACACACATTTATAAGCAAACAATCCTGAAATGCAATGCAATAGTTTCATGAATAACAGAAATGTCTCCCAGACACCCAGATATCCAGATGTCAGAGAGTACAGAATGGACAATCACTCAGGCACAGCTGTCAAGTCACAGCACTGTGAAAAGCACCAATGACAAAATAAAACAGGGACACTACAAAGATGTGATAAAAAGCCAAACACTCTCTCATTAACATGTGTCTACCCACATATTGGGTCCACTTAGTAACTACCATACAAAAGAGTATCAGAACTCAGCTGAGAAATGCTGGTTCACCCAAGAGAAAATATATTACACAGGCCAACACAACTGTGAAGACCTTTTTTCCACAGAATCTTCGCTGGTATTTTTTCTTTTCTCATAGATAATTTCAAACTTTAAACTTCATTGGTTACTCATTTCAGACTTTGTTTAACATGTACCAAATGCTAAACTGCTGAACTGATGCCTTTTAATCTAAATGTTCAAAATAAATTTCAGGAATTTTCTCAAAAAAAAAAAAGTACTACGCTGAATAATTTACTAATTGAGGACAGAAACAAATTTGAAGACCTTCAAAAAGTCAGTTAAGATTCATCTTACTAAATATAAGTGCCTTTAAAGTCAGCACTTTCTCTGACCAAGTGGTTACAGGCTCCCAGCAGAATCAACTGACAATCAGTAAACCCAGTCCACGGAGCTGTGACAGCACAACTCGCTGTGACAGCTAGCATGAGCTAGGCCTAGACACTGAAAACTCAGTGAGCTGTTATTTTAGAAGTAAACAAAATAGGGGCCAACCTCCTGTCCCAATTGACAAGACAGTATTTCTGTGCTCAAACTGTGCAGCTGCCGAGAACTGAAACCATGCCCAGAACAAGCAGTGACTGCGTGTTGCCATCCCACAGTGCTGGGGCTCTGCTTCTCCTGGGACAGCCCTGGAGCTGGGCAGGGATTGCTTCCTCAACTGTGGTACTGGAGCTCCCCTGCCTGTGCCTTGTACCTCTGTGACTCTTTGTGTGTGTGGAGATGGGATCCCACAAGTAACCAGGGCAAGGTATTTGTGCTCTCCCACCTACCATTGGGACACTCTTCTCGTTTGTTTGCAGATAACCTTTTTAATCACATAACCTAACACAACTTCTCTATTATGACACTTACTGTACTGGTCCTCAATGTTATTTCCTAGACACGTTTTTAAAAGTTTAATATCCAGAATGGATTAAGGGGAGAATCACAAAATACTGTTGTCTAATAACCACAATATTTGCTGATGTTAATAATTTTGTGTGATTGTATTAGAAATCTGATAATCTGGTCAGCTGATTCTTCACTGTTTCTTTGTGAAGTTTTTTTTACAGGAACTCAAATGCTTGAACAAAAGGTAATAAAAGTTTTATGATGTGCTAGTTTGGAAACTAAAAAACCATTTTTTTAGATTAGTACAGTCAAGCTGTTTCTAATGCAGATGTAATAAGGTTGATGAAAATTTCGGATTTGCTAATTGTCCAAAATGAAACCTAAATTATCATAGCCCATATAAAGATTTCTACTGAAATGTAACTATTTACTCTCTCTTAAAAGCCATATGTGTCAATTCTGTATATAAAGATACCTCACAGCAAAAAAGCTCCACAAGTCTTGCCTCATGCAGCAGTATACATTCATCCAACCTTCCAGAATACTTACACAATTGATTTCTCCAGTCTGCTCCCCTGTGATCCTACTATTTCTCCCAGTGTACAAAACATCTGTCCCAAAAAATCCTGAAAAGCAGTAACATAAAACCTCAGAATTCATATTGCACACAATGAAATTTGGTTTCCCATTTATCTGAGCTGCTCCCTACTGAAGAACAGATTCTGCTGAACACCACATCTTAGTAATAGCTATGCAATAATGAATCATAAACATACTCACTACCACCTATTTGACATAACAGCAGGTTACATTTACAGATGTAGTTCTAAGGCACTACAAGATGAATACAGGGAAGATGTAATTGGAGACCAATGATCTTTTCACTGTGAAGCACATGCACAGAATTCCTTCTACTATCCTCTTTTCCTTTGCTCCAGGTTCTCAAAGGTTCTCTCACCAAAGCCTTCCTGTGTTTATTTTTTAAAAATTCACTGAGAAGCCTCTGAATCCTAATCTTGCATCTCTAAATTTTAAAGTTACTATTTCATCACTCCCACTTCAAGACAACGTGAGTATAAAAAGGTTTCTTCTAACATTGAGACACAATCAAAACATGCTTCAGTTTTAGGACCCAAAAAGGTATCAACAAATAGCAGCATATTACATATCTGAAAAGGTATACATGCATGCTCAAATATGCCCTTTGCAAGAGAAATGTCCCATTAAAATTATACTCATTAGCATTATGTGTTTTCACATAATGCTAATGAGTATAACTCACAACCACTGTATCCATCTCTATGTATCTGATATTACTTACAGTCCAAAGAAAATAAACATACTTAAGATTTGTAAACATTTTAGCACAAGAAATTATAATAGTGAGGAAGAACTTACATGTTTTGACAGGTTAGGACTCTTTGAGTCAACATCATAGCTTAGGGAAAAAAAAAACCAAACAAAATTTATATTAGAGTTGCCAGATGACATATCTGAGGACAATTATGTAAAGAAATAAAAATTAAACAATTCTTTCACCTATTGCCATGTGTGAAATTTACACAAACAGATTCATGAATGGAAGTCTCCCAGTAAGGAAGACAAATTGAGTCATCACATATTATAGGACTATGGTTCACTAGTTATTTGAAATTAAATGATTTTCAACAAAGTGCAAGCTTTAAAGAGAAAAATATTCTGATATTCCTGTTTGAACAATGAAAGATGACAAATATAAGATCAAAAGTTAAAGATTAACTCTAGAAAACAAACTAACTTGTAAATTACTTTCTTAGGTAATTTTTCAGTCATTTGAATAAGCAAATAGAACTAACTGACAATAAACTAGGCTGAATTTACCAAGAGTTTGACTTGTTCTTTTGAGTTTATCAATAATCTTGGTCTTCCTCCAGCTAGAAAATGTCATAGTTTCCCTTCCATAATCAAGCCAAGAGTTCAAAAAAATTACTCTCTGAATTTAAGAGAGATTGAAAAAAATAACGCAAGAAATTCATACAGGATTACTAATCTCTATACTTTAAAAGTCTTGCATCTTTATCAGATAATCCAAGTAATATTTTTATCAAATAATCAGTTCAGATTCAATACCAGTAACTAAACTGAAAACGTTTTTATCTGTTCTGTTACTGCCCATCTCAGGCTCCCCAGCATGTTTCCATTCCCACTGCATGGAATGCTACCCCTTTAGTTGTGCTGGCCATAACTGCTTGCTGGGATGCATCATGGACCAGATCACAAGTCAGGATGACAGGAAAATCATAACATAGCTGGATGTAGCACAGTACAGTCAAAGCTTAAGAAACATATTTATAAAGAAAAGAAATTCCTATAAATACTATTAAGAAAGTATATCCAATCCAACTAAAAGCAAACTGTTTGGTGAAATTGAACAGAAAAACACAACTTAAAATTTGACCTGAGGTATAGCTACAGAAGTAAAACAAAGAGTGACTCCACTGGCAAAATCACTCACTAAGTACCAGCTGTGAGCAGAAAGGGGCCTGAGACATTGGTGGCTGTACATTTTAGCGGGGGGTCATGATCATTTACTTAAGCACCAAATATCAGAGATATACTTGCCACTTGATTTTTTTTCCCTGCAAAACATATGAATCATATAAGGAATTTATTTGAAAAATAACACTTAGGCCAACAGCAGTGCACAATTTTGCCAAGGAACTGAATACAGGAAACTTTTTAAAGTTTCAGAATTGGGATTTAATCCATGAGTGGCTATAGGAGATCCACATTTCTAACTCAGAGTTCTTAAATGTTTAATTTTTCATCTATCATTATTACAGGGCTCTACAGTAAATTCACACAATATGGCTATATGGTCACTGGAAGGCAAAGACAGCAACAGCTATTCAGCTGTGACTTCAGAACAGACTTGTGTGCAGGTAATGCATGAGAGCAGCAGAAAGCAATCAGGTCTCTCTGATAACTACAGAGAATGTGTGATATTTACAGCTTCTCATAGACTGACAGGTGTTGTATTCCTCTGGGGAAATGGTTTTTCCCCAGAGAACCTCTGAAGCTGTAACCTTCTTAGTTTAACCCTACCTTCCCCTTATCTCTGACCAATGGCTCTGTGCCAGCTATCCCATCCCGAGACAGAGACTAGATAAAAACCCCTGCTCCTCCTTGTTCACCCTCTTTGCCCTGGGATCTCCTTCAAGAATAAAGCCTTGGAATATCCCCCTGAGGTAGGAGCCTCTTGTGAATCTTTCACCCTATCCTTGAAGCATATTCCTCCAAAGCTCCCCAGAAACTAAGCTAGCCCAGCAGCCAGGGGGGCGGGCAGGGGGTTTGTGCTTCAGACAGGAGTCCATTTCTCTGACTCCATAAAAAATTAAACAGGAGACTGTGTTTTCTCTTCCAGGGCCAAGTCCTTTTCAGATAGCACTTATCCAGAAGGTCCTTACAGACTCCCCTTTCTTTCTGTAGACTGAGCCTGGCTTTCTCTTTTTCAGTTCACTTCTATCAATCATTGTTCATTTCTATTGCACTGCCCCCTCCCCATAACCTACATGCATCCTATGATAAGCAGAAGGCAAACAGATTTCCACACAGCCCCCACTGGGTGGCTATTTCAGCAATGCCTTATATTTGGAGAAGAGTCCTTAATTTCACAAATTGCTTAGTTTTGACTTAAAACTTATTTTAAATAAACCACAACAGTTATATTCCACAGACTGAATGACATTAAACCCAACTTTTAAAGCTACAAATAAAGTCTGCATCAGGCTTCCATTGTGAAAGTTGAAGAATTTGTACCTAGCCACCTCAAAGCACCCTGTAATCTTCCTGGCTTTAAGTATTTCTTTTCATTCCTTGAAACAGGCGGTCTAGTACATCTTACAAAGGAAGTGAAAAGAAATAGCAAAGGGTTCTTTAACTAAAAAAGGACATACAAAGATAATTTGTGGCCACAAAGCATAGTGTGATGCAAAACTGCAGCAAAAACTTAATTATCTACGAGGGTTATTCATTCTCTCTCCTAGGGAAAGGTTAAGAAAGAACTGCTAATAAAAAAGAGGATTAAAATTAAAAAAAAAAAAAACAAAAACAAAACAAAAAAAGCCAAACACCCACCCACTGATGATAACTATTACTTGTTTATGAGGATTTAGACTGACCTACCCATAGCCTTCNTTATCAGAAAGATTGAAATAATTAGAAAGGACTGAAATGTAAGAGATGACATGCAATGGTGATGTGACCTAGTGACTGGACTCTCAATTCTATTTTCCAAAGAATAAAATGAAAGTGAAAACAACTCCACCAGTGGAATGAAATGAGCACATCTGGAATAATGTCAAAAGTCATCTACTTCTAGAACAACTGCTGTTGTTTTACAATTTTAAAATTTAGTATAATTAGATGTATAGTAAAGAAAATTTTGGCTCTGTACTACTTGTACAGTATTTTATTTCTGTATATCTGGAAAGTATATCTGTACCTGTTTTGCTGGCTATGCTGCAAGAATATTTTAACATTTTGACATTTTTTCCTTTCTATTTTCTGAAAGTAATAATTGTAAGCAGAATTGTACTTTAACTAGTTAACATCTGCCAATTTCTTAAAACTTGGTCATTATTATGTTACACATTTATTTCTGAGGAAGCAATGATAATCATGTATATTACCTTAATTAATTCACCCTATGTCAATAGATACCATCTCACTTCAAGTTAATTTTATGCTAGACAAAGCTTTAAATGCTTACAGAGGCTGCAATATTAGAGTCAAAGTTGTTAACTTACAAATCAAATCGCAGATTCTCTCTTTCTTCAAAGAAGTAGTCCATTATAAATTTTCTTACAAAATCTGGATTTAGAGTATTATCAATTACTTCTGTTCTTCCAAACTGTAAAAGAAAAGTGTAAGTTTAAGCTACATGCTATAAGGGAGTATAATTAGATTGCCAATACCAGGAATATGTGAGATATATGACAGCCTGTAAAAAACTCCTCTCAAACAGATACCATGGAAGAAAATGACTGCATTTACATGAATAGATCAGTTATCTGTGGATAAGGACAGAGTGGCAGCAGACCTCATATTTCAATAGAGTGGTACATACCTTGTATTGTATGACCTAAACTTCATCAACATCAGCTCCCAAAGCCAATATAAAGCCACAAAAATTTGAATCAGTAAAAAAAAATCCACAGTTTCCTGAATAAAAGTGCACCAAAAAAAACCAAAAAAACAAACCAAACCCAAAAACAAACCAAACCCAACCAAACATAATAGCAAGCAAAAACTTGCATATATTGTTTATTTCATCAGACAGCTTTAAATATTAGGGAACAAAATCCTTCCATTGCAAATGTACCACTTTTGCACTGTCCACCTCCTATTTCACCTCAGTTCAGCTCTCTCTTCATTGCTCCTCTCTCTGAGCTTTTGGCAAAACGCCTTTTCTTTTTTGATGTTTATAGGAGGTACCTCAGTCTCCGTCAAGCTGAAAATATTTTAAGTTTTAAAAAATTCAGACCTTAGCTGGGGAAGGCCCAGAGCAACCTGGCCTGACTTTGGAGATGGCTTTTCATGGAGCAGGAGGATGAACCAGAGACAGCAGATGAACAGGTGGCTAGATAACATACAGGTTCCTTTCTCTTATTCTATGATTGTCACATCTCATATATCATGGGTTTAAATTTTATAGCTCCATTAGAAATAGAATTATGTGGGAATCCAAAGGAAAAGTTACTTCAAGAGAAAAAGAAGTTATAAAATGGCAGCTAAGTGTCAGTTTTAATTTTTTAAAATAATAAAACATCATAAATTTTTAAGTACTTTTCATCTCTTCAATTCTGCATTTTTTTCAATAAACAATATTTCATTTTATACTAAAACCATGTAACTAACCCTTGGGAAATCTGTCACACTTCATTTACAATGCATTACAGAAGTGTATCAGTAGCCAAAGATAAATATACAATGTGCTGATGATCACATCACACTGAGACCAGAGATGGCCTAACTGAATGCCCTTCACACTGTCACCTTTATCTCTCACCAATTATACTTAGATTGTTACAAAACTCCAGAGAATGAATTCAGTGGCACTACTAACTTTTCTTTAAATTATTTTAAATTACTGCTTTGGGTTTTAATTGAAACTTCAGGTTTTTTGTCTGTTTACTTTTTTTACATGGGCTATACAAATGATTCCTTCACATATGTTTGGATTCAATGATCTTAAAGGCCTTTTCCAACTTAAATGGTTCTATGATTAAACAACTGTAACTAATTACTTAACTGACAAATTGCTAATAGAATTTACCTTACTTGTGACATTAAATTGCAGTTCTATGAAAAACACTAGTCTACACTTTTCAGCTAAATTAAGCAACTTTTGAAATCTGTTTTCCCAATTACCTATAGCCCTTTTAAGCAGAAGAGATTACTTCTATAATCCAGTCACTTATGACTAAAAACATAGCTACTGATTAATTAGTTCTCCACATGGCCTACTTTCCCCATTAACAATCGAGTAAAGCTAAAATTTCAATATGGCCAAGAAGCAAAAACCTTCAGAAACACTATTTGGGAGAGTAACAGAATCAATGTAACTATTTAAAGATACTAATCTTCTACCTACAACCTTAATTTTTTTACTGCTGGTATAAATATAATACACCAAAACATATAAAACATAATCCTGATTAGGCCCCTCCACAATGCCAACATATAAATTTTGACTGTTGTAACAGATGCTAGGAATGGATTCTACTCACTGAACTCTACATCTAACATTGTCAAAAGTTAGGCTTTTGATCATCTCTTGGAGGCATTTATACAGAATGATTCATCTGATTTAATGCAGACATCTAAATTAAGTCTGGTGAACTGCCCTCAGGATGTTCTTTTTTTCCACTAACTGTAAAGAGAAAACTGAGTTGCAAATATTTATACCTGAACCTCCTGATAGACAAGATGGAGATAACTATGATTTAAAACACTCAGATTTTCTAGCAACTGCAATGTCAAAAGCCTGTTTTAATGTCTGTAGTTCCTAAACTTCCTCTTTAATTATATGTACTTCTAGGTAAGATTATATTATAATCCTACCAACAGGGCAATGATATTAAAAATGGTAAGTAATTGTTTTAACAGCTAAACAAGAGAAGTATGAAAATTACACAAAGTTACATATGAACCTTAGACACTACTAAAAGCCAAAATTTTGACAAAATCATCTTAACCCTAGACCAGAAGAGAACCCAAATGCTTGAGTGATGATCTAAGCTTGACAACCAAATGCTACCAAGCCACCTAGGCACCTGTATGACTTAAGAATCTGCAGTTTCACAGTTTGTTATCCAGACATTTAGAACCCTGTGTATGTCCACTACATCTCCTAACTTAGCCATGACTAGGGAATTCCCATTATGACTCCCTAAACTGACATTTCTTCACACAAATCATCAGACGAATGTGATCCAGCAGGTATACTGAGAGGATGTCTAGTATCCACTTAAGAACAACACAGAGCAGCAATTTAGCTAAAAACTATGAATTAAATAGATACACTTTCATGTACTGCAGAGTTATATGAGTTATATATATGAGTTATAACTCATATGAGTTATATGAGTTACATGTATTGCATGTTATATGACATGCTTTTCCCCAAGTATGAGGCAAATCCAATTCTCTCTTCTTGACAAGAGACTGAATCTCACATTCATCAAGTTTCAACAAAGCAGAAAATACAATTCTCTGGCCAACTGGCAAGGACACCAAATAGAAGAGAAGAGGTCTGTTTTCTGTGTCCCTGGTCACCTCCCACTAGAAACTTTACACTGTATAATCACATAAAATATCAGTTCTGAAAACAACAACAGCAGACCTCCTCTCTTTTACAGGGAAAAATAGTAAGACAGTACATTCCACTCTTGGATCTGTTCTTAAAGCCCATGGCCACACAGTGATGCACCTGTAGTGAAGAAATTCCACCAACCCTCTTTGAAGGCAGGTGAATAGTGTATTTTATCAGTAGAAAGATGACCATCCTTCCCCCAACACTACCAGTTCTTTCAAAGAGTAACATTAGAGGAGAAAAATTAGATGACTAAGTACTGGAACAGAGTTCCAGGCTATAAATGTTGATCTGCTGCAGGTATCCAATTCTGAGCTACTTGATTTAGCTTCTTAAGACATACCTCTCCAGAGTGTTTGCACTCACAGAAAACAAGATAAAGTCCAACCTATGAACAATATCCTCCCTCCCTTGTTGCCTACAATAGTGTACACTCTATTCAGCAGCATCTAACTTCTCTGAAACACTACATAGCAAAGGTAGATCTTCACCAAAGATTTTGCTGACACTGACCATCACCACAGCTCAGTCCTGTTTGTATGTCTTCCTCTCTTGAGAGCCACACATCTTACCCAAATTGATAGCTAAGTCTGGTTTGATTTATCTGAGGGAGACTGTAAAATGGGAAAGTCCTGTATTTTCTCTATTTAGTTTTCTTTTTTTGATGGAAATGTGTGATATGGAAATTGCAATCAATGTGACTATGTTTTAAGTGCTTGCTAGTACACAGGACCCCCATAAACCTAGCATGGCATTCAAGAGGCTACAGCATTGCCCTCTTCTGCTAAGACAAATGACCAGCCTTAAATATACCCAAAAAGTTTACACATCTATGAATATGCATCTTACCTCTCTCCATTCTTTGTTTCCAATTGCTTGTGTGTACAAAACACAGACTGTGAAAAGAAAAAAAAAGCATTTCATTATTTCCAAACTTTAACATATCCTTTAATTAAGTGAACTAATTTTGTAGTCTCTTGTGCTGTGGAAATGAGTAACTAGGACAATCAAATAGTTATGTTTTCCTCCAACTGTCAGCAAGCCTAACCAGACTGGTGACCATGTAGTGTACTTGTTGCAGAAATCAGCTAATAAATGGAGTGCTTCTAAAATGGGAGGCAGCACTTAAGCTTGACCTCCAGCAAAGCACTTGACAATCTTTAAAGGCAAAATTAGATAAAAGCAGGTCTTCTTTAAATGTGGGTGGTCAGACTATTCCAGATAATCTAATGCACAACTACCCTAAAATACACTTCCTTCAAGAGAGAAGAAAATTAAAGTAAAAAAACAAATGAGGACCCTACTGAAAAGAAACAAGGGGAAACAGAACCAGAAAAAGGAGAAAAAAGACTTCTCAGGTTTTCTTCCTTAATTTTACTTCGAATTATTAATATATATTTCAGCATCTCACATATGCATACTTTATTTTTTAACGTAAAGCCTGATAAAAAACAGCATCAATTAAATTTGTTGACCTGACCTGATTCTGAAAGACCAAGCAGAACAATCCCACAGGTGTCACTCAGATCTCTATTTGCAGTACAGCACTCACTATACATGAAGCTGCAGCTTTCAGCACAAGGACTGGTGACAGGGGTGGGTGCAATGATCATAATCAGGTCTTTTAAACACTGTTTTAAGTACAGATGATTTGCACTGAAGGAGCACTATAAACCTTATTTTCAACAGTCTTGAACTGGTTGCAGGTAAATATGATAAAGCAATTTTTACCTGAAACTCCTCTTCAAACCCTTTCTAAACAACAGAAATACAGATATTTCAACATCTTTTTCCTCAACAAATTCTTCTCCTGTACCAATCATTATTTTTCAAAAGATGGTAAAAATAATACTGTTTTAGGTTGCAGCCTTGAACAACAAAGGTAGAGGTTTGATTTTGTTCTAAGTGAAGTCAGAATCATCAACAGACAAAAGCAGAAATGAAGCCAACCTTCTAACTACATTTTTTCTTACTTGAAATGCATTTGCTCCACACAAAAAAAAAAAAAAAAAAAAACAAAAAAAAAAAAAAAATCCCCTTAGGCAGTAGCAAATAAGACGAAAAACAGAAAAAAGCAACTTCAATATTTTAGCTCACATAGAAGCTAAAAGTTAACACTTTTATTTTTAAGTAAGATGTCTTGTAGATGAAAAAATGCTTTTCCAAAAAAAAAAAAATTCAAAATATTTGGAGGAGACGTCTGTCTTTCTCCATTTACTCTAAATAAACCCTTGGCAATCATGTGCCTACCTTTGGTTACTGCTTATAGTAGAGTGAATCCAAACCAAAAAGCCTATTTTCAAAACACACTCTGGAGTAGGCTGCTGAAGTGCATTACATGAAGAATTAAGTGAAATGGGAAAATGTGAGAAAACAGAAAGAAATAGAAACTATGAAATCAACTAAAGAAAGTTCTGTAGGTTACTGAACTTCTGACTACCCATCCAGAATTGAACAATCCTAGAATATCCTGAGTTGGAAGGGACCCAGATGCAAGGGGCCCATCAGGATCCAGCTCTTGGCTCTGCACAGCACCATTCCCAAGAGTCACACCCTGTGTCCGAGAGCATCGTCCAAACACTTCTTGAACTCTGTCAGGCTGGTGCTGTGACCACTGCCCTGGGGAGCCTGTTCCAGTGCATAATCACCCTCTGGGGGAAAAGCTTTTTTTCTAATATCCAACCTAAACCTCCCCTGACACAACTTCATGCCATTCCTTTGGTTCTGTTGCTGGTCACCACAGAGAAGAGATCAGTGGAAGCTGCAGACAGCAGTAAGGTCTCCCCCTCTAGTCTGCAGATGTGGCAAATATTTTAAATATAATAAAAATATAGACTATTAAGCAATCATCTCATACAACATTTTATTGTAAATAAATGGTCCAAGTCTGACAAGGATACATACACATGTGTATCTCAAACTGACTTTAAAAAAAAGCCAGACTTAATGAAAGCTATAGAAAAGACATATATTCCAGTCTTTCTGATAAATACTTGGTAAATTTAGGATAATCATTAAAATTCTTCTATCTTTCCTGTAAAACCTACCCTATCAATTTTAGGAAACCAGCCATGATACTGGTCTCCATCAATGTTAAGATTCACTATCTCAAATGGCTCTTGGAGAGAGTTTTGTAAAGATCCTGATACACTAATTGCAATAATCACTCAAAACTTTGTCAAATTCATATCCAACTGGAGAAATGCAGATAAATATGGTGAAGTTGATCTAAAGCACTTGAAATACTCAAACCCAAGATTAAAGGCTCCATAAAGCCAACTCATTTTTTAGCAGAAAACAGTTAACGGCATTGCCATGAGGGAGAAGAAGGAATAATGGGGGATATTTTTGAAATTATATTTCAAAAGCCATCATATCATGCAACCACATCCTAAGACAGAGCTGAAAAAATAGTTTTTCTCGCATAATCTGAAAAACTGAGGGAGCAACAAGAATGTTCACAGCAGCACCCTGAAGTTATGAAGAGTAACTGAGAAACTCTTTTGGAAGGCTTTGCCATATGAGTTGTTCCAAGAGAAGATACAGCTACATCTATAGTCAGGAATATTAACATTTAGTAATTTTAACTTTAGACACTGATACCACAATGTCATATTCAATGTAAATTTAATTAAATCTTGCAATGAAGAAGAAGGTGGAAATGTCAACTTACTACTCTGTTGTAGATACCAGTTCCCAAAATATTATTATTATAGCCTGCACCTTCCTATTTAGCCAGATAGACTGTGCCTCCCTTACCTGCTCTGGTCCTCTCCCTTTCACTGCATATATACTTATCCTTCAGTCTGGCAACTACTGTTACATCAATATTGCCCATATCAGTTTTCCAAACACAACAACACATCTATTCCATTTCAAGGAAGACTAACCCACAATGCAATTGACCTTTTCCCCATGCTGCCTAAATCTTTTCATGGTACCAGTTCTAGCAGGATTCCCCAATACTCCTCACTAACCAGCTTTTATACCTTCCAGGCAGACGTGCCCTAAGGTCCCTTTGTCCCAGCTGCCAAGAGATTCTTCTTATTCTTACTGTTCTCCATGGGGAGATTCCCAAGGGAAGAGTTTTTATGTCTTCTTCGTTCATCCTGGACTCTTTTGATAATCAATACTCAGGAGCTACAGATTTCCAGAGGAGGACATTTCATCCAACTGTGCTGCTGTCAGCACAGCTCTGCAGGGCTCAGCTTGAGTTGTCAGAGCAGGGGAAGAAAACAATTCTGCCTGTCATTGACCAGAAGAAACATGCCAAAATCATTAATCTGTATCTCCTCGGCAGGTCTTATCCCTGCCTCATCAAGGGAGCACTACTTTATCTCAGCCTTTTACAAGAAAAAAAACGAAACCAACAAAATCCATAGATTAAAAAAAAATATTCCCAGAAAAAATGGCCTCCAAGCTGGGAGAGCAGAATGCTCCAAACACTACAGTAAATCAATATATATGACTTGCTTTGACTCCACTGAGCAGAAAGTACTGTCAGTAAGAGGCTTCAGTACTGTTTAAAATACTTCATGAACAATGGCTATCCAAGCCTGTCCCATCTATATCTACTACCTCCACAGTTATTTCTGTCACTTGCCTCTGGGGAGGCAAAGTGACAGGTTCCTCATGGAATGAATATTCTAGATTGCAGGGAAGTGGTCAGAATTGGAATACTGAGTAGCAGTTACAGTATCAAAAAAAGGCCAAACATATCTCCTAAGAGAACCAGGAAAATCACAAATTCCTTTTTAATTTTAGGAGAAGGCTATTTATAATGACATGGAAGTCAGCTACATTCATGTGTGTCCCTCTGAGAAAAAGACCAAGAAGATAAATTTGGATTTTCACTACCAGTATGATCCTTAGATAAATGCATTAGAGTATGAAAAGAATATTAGAACTGGCCTAGTCAAAAGTAATGAGACCTTAGCATACAGAATGACTCTACACTGTTCTATCTTGTATGAGATCTAATGGCTGCAAATTCAGTGGCTGGATCTTGTCACAGTGGCAGGATGCTGATTTTGGCACCTTTTTAGCTACAGAATAATTACTGTATCCAGAACAGCCTAAGAATGGCCTTTGTCCAAGTGAATAATGGAGGAATGTTGTCCTGCTGTACTTCCAAATACAGGAGAACAAGAACCTTTTATACTACTCACCCCTTATACAGTAGGACCATATCTCTGTGCTCAACTAAAGGACAGTACAAGCAAACAAACTAAACTGGCTATTAAAAAAAACTGCAGAGTACTAAAACTGGAAGTACATTGTTTGGAGAGGACCCAAAATCAAAGCTGCTCTGACAAGTAATTTTTAGAGTGTATATACAGTATGAGTACTTTGTTTCCCCCTTCTCTCCTCACCAAGGATGTACCACTACCCTCCGTGGTTTTATACTACTGACCTGTGACACACAGGTCTGATTGGCAGTGTAACTGGGTGCTCACAACTGGAGACCAGACCTTTAAAGCACGCCACCAATCTGAGTGCTTTAAATAAGCTATTGATATTAATTGAAAAAGTAGTATGTCGCAAACTGATAAGCAAGTTTATGATCCTTTAAAAATATTTCCATATACTCTGAATCCATTAAAAAATACCAGCAGTTTACTTCTCAGAAACATTTTAAAATAGATACTAAGATTTCTTCAGGTTTTCCTGCCACTTTGTTTCCATGTTTTTCCCAGATGGGGTCACCCACTAGCCAGGGTCACTTTGGTCCACCCACCTGCACGTTCCTGGGCTGTGCACAGGCTACAGGGCCTTTGGAGGTAAAGGATGGTCCCTTTGTGTGGAGCATCTCCTCTCAAGAAGGCATCTCCAGCAGTGTATCTGCACACACGTGGCTCTGGCAGTATCTTCAGCAGCTCTGTCTCTAGCTCACAAGTGCTGACACATTTTTACTGTGATCTGTTTGAGTGGGCACTGTGTGCTCCCCTGGCTGGCAGAAGTTCTGGCAGGCAAGTGCCACTCACATGGTTTTCAGAGCTGACTGGAACCAGCTGTGACTGTCACAGGGTGGTTCACGGCCTTCTCCCACACAGCTCACACTGCAGTCCCTTGCCACTCAAACCCTGTAATTTATGCCTAATCCAGTGCCCTATCTGATAAAAACTTGAAGCTCTTGTCCTTAATAATATTTGAGCATAAGAACTATAGACACCATATCACTTTTGCCAATATGAGAGATCTCTGAATTCATTATGGACAATAGGTCACTGAGCATTCTTCAAAACAGTTTCACTGAGGGTGTTTTTTAATAGAATCACAGAATTGTTAGGTACTTTTGAAGACCATCCAATCCAACCCCCAACTAATTTTTACTATTTTTTAAGCCAAATATTTTTTTTATTAATATGCAAAACACTCAGTTTTGTTTCTATGTGATCTCCCTACACCAGAGGTGTGGTATTGCCTATGTCTCCTGGGGTTGTTTTGTTTTTCTAAAAGAAAGCTTTACAGGTTAGAAATGTCAGAGGCACTGCTAACTTCTTGTAGCTTTTCCCCAGAAAGTAGAAGCTTCTCCCTTCAAAAGTGTATTGTAGGGTCCCTTTCAAGAAATTTTTGATGCAGAACGGAAACATATACTCTAACAAAACTACCCAAATGTTTCATACTGCTACATGACTCACTATTCAAATATCAGGACATGACTGCCTGTCCAGAAACTCGATACAAGTAATGTGTGTCTTGGGTTATTTCCAATGTTAGTAAGAACAACATGTGGTATCCTAAGGAAGAAAAGCCCAGGCTTAAAGAAAGAAATTGGACTTATGGATAAAAGCAAATGGAGAGTTGTAGGGGAGACAAGATGACACCACAACCTAAGGACTAGTCTATTAACAGTACAAAACTCCTTTGAGTAACATTATCAGAAAAGAAAGGAAGTTTTTTGTGATCTCGGTTCCTTGATTAAAGTTTTCAGAAAGCATCCAATACAGGAAGATAGTAATTGATTTTAAGTCAAAAGTCCCATCATAAATTCATACACATGAGTGTTTTGGGGCATCCAGTCATAATACAGCTTATGAGGAAAGTAAGTGTCACTAGCTTACAATTCTGAAAAGATTAATTCAAAAACCATCATACCATTTTGATCAGGAAAGATAGTGTTTCCCAGAGATTAACTAACTTAATTTTATTTTTCAGCATTTGACTCTAAAATTATAGGACAGTATGTACTAGCAGCAACAAATGCTTCTAATTTATTTAGTATTTTGCCTAATTGCTTTGAAAAAGATCTAAAACAACAGATACTAAAAAAGAAACAACAAACCAACTTTCCAGAATTTATTAATTTTAGGAAACTTTAGGTTAAAGACTAAATGAGGGACTATTTAGCTCAAGAAAGCAGTATTAGAAACAGTCTTTAAAATTCCAGTTCTCATAACATTAATTATAAGTGCAACTTCTTCAAGTACAACTTAATTATTCTAAGTAATTGTCCAAAAGACAATGTAAAACTCATCGTCACTGAAGAAAATCACCCACCTAATTTTATTCCAGTGTTTGCACATTTAGAACACATAATAAGAAGAAACAACGAAATACTATATACTCACTTGGATCAGATTTAGAAAATGTATCTCTGTCCAAAAGATTTCTATAAAAAAAAAAGAAGAGATAAAAATAATCTTAAGTACTAAAAAAATGTGAAAGATGCAAATCAGATACCAATGCACATACGGTTTTAACATTTTTAATCAAGAGTCAGATTAGTCCTCTCCCCTAATACACAAGACTTAGTCAGCACTAACACTGGAGTCAGCTTACATTTCATTTTATTACCTGTTTTGGATTAGAGCAAACTGTGGCTCACATACTCCAACATCATGAATCAAAAAACAACCACATGTATGTTATAGATACATGTAACAGGCATCAAGAAGAGAAATACCCTTTAAATCACAAAGGTCCACCAGATAGTAACTTGACAGTTCAACCCAAAAACCTCAGACTTTACTTAAAAGAATGGCTATGAGATTTCAGAGCCATCAGGAAGTATCTCTAAGAATCTGTCATGGCCAAATTAGGTAAAGAGAACTAATCCATACACAGGACGCACCTAGGAATAAATATTAATTTTGTTATGGAATGCAGTCCCAATATCATAACCATACTTCCGCCAGCTGAGAATCATACACAGATGAACGGACTTAAATTAACAATTCTAAAGAATCAGGACCAACCAGAAACCATTCTCAGAATAGTTACCAACATTTCAACATTCAAAAAAAAAAAAAAAAAAAAAAAAAAAAAAAAAAAAAATTTAAAACTTGTCTTGACAGACTAGCTCTGAAAAATGTTCTGAAAACAGAATGCCATTGAAAAAGGACTAGAAAGAGCTAATAAACTTTTGAAGGCATTAAAGTTAACAGCAAAAATGCAGCATAGCTACATGGAGCTTGATATAAGCAGTTATGTCAAAAATAGTCCTAGACATTACAAATTGAATGACCACAAATTGAATGCAAGTCAGGAGTCTTGTACCTTTGGGAAAAAAGCATACTGGAATACAGAGACAAAAATGCCACCTTGGACTAATTGTCTGGTCTTCATAACACTGATAAACACTCAATTCAAGCAATAATGTTTTGGACACTTCAGTTTTTTGCAATCTAAGACAGACATACAGAAAAGAGAAATACTCAGAAGAATATAGACTGTTTCTATGAGGGAAATACTGCTACAAATTGCAGCTGACCTCGATGTAGACAGAGCAAGCAGGAACACGTTTAACCATAAATTGAACCTTCTGAACCACAGGCACAGAAGTTGAACTTTATTCCATTGTTTTACCATTTTTCACTGTTAAAAGGTGGGAGACATGATGTGAAATCTCCATTGTCTTCCAGAATATATCAGATAGCTACAATTTCTAGTAAGGCCTTTGATCCTACCCCAAAGCAAAAGGAAGGATTAAATAACTAGTTTACATCCCCTACAGCTGATTATTTTTAAAAATTAGTAGAGTCTCGTCAAGGGTCACCATAAACTACTCTCATTCAGATCTAAATCATATTATTTTTGTGCTACTGAACAGTGTTGGAAAGTGTATTAATATTTTGTTAATACAGGTGCTCTAAGTGGTCCAATTAAGACTTCAGCTGTGAAAAGAAACCATATCCCAAATTTAGGTATTGCCAAGTTCACATTTCAGAACAAGCAATGTGAACAAAAAAAAAATCTTGAAAAGAACATTGGACAGATCTGTTTTATTTAATCTAGCCAAAGTAGGCACTAGCTTTAATATCAGTTCCTGTGAATACACCTGAATTCTGCACACACTAATTCTTCTGAAGTTCTCTAGTCCATTCAGAAGTGTAATTTTTATGCATACAATTATACTCAGTGAAACTGTATCCTACCTTAATGAAAATCATGCCAATATAAATTGGAAGTATTAAGAAACCCAGGAAAATGAGTGAACCCAAGTCAGTAGTTGACAACGATCACTACAAACTGCTCTAAAAGACAGTACAGCAAGTCCTGCAATACTGGAATTGCCAAAACTAAAATTGCCTCCTATTCCTCCTTAATTGTACATACCTAGATACACTATTAATTCCTGGTAACTAGAATTGCATTAACCCAGAATGAACTGCAATAAAATCTCAAAATTAGACTTATATGAAAGAAACAGTGCATTAGACTTTGGAACCTCCCATACTCACCATTAGAATTCCAAACAATTTTAATTCCTCTGCACGATGACTATACAGTGACCTTACAATTGGTATGTTAGTGCTTGTCACTGTAGATTAGAATTAAGGAATTTTAGTCATGCTTATACTGAGATAAGGTGCTTTGAGTTCTTTAGCTATTTCCTACTCTTTTTGTGTTCTTTTTTAAGTTTTGTTCCCCTCTGTTTTCCCATATACATACTAACATAAAGAGTGGCCTGGTACTGTAAAGCTCAGTCTATCCTGATGCTTCCAGCAGCTGCAAAAAGCAGCCACCATGGAACAGCATAAAAAGAAGGCAAGAATCTGCAGATGAGAATCTACAGGTTCTTAAAGAATCTTAAAAGAATCTAAAGATAAAGAATCTTTAAGGAGTTAAGAACATTTCTACAGAAGCAGTATCCCTGAAAGGTTTGCAAGGGTAGAGACACCAACGTTTAACATTGTAATTCAAGTCAGTTCATGCAATTAACTCACCGTTTTGAACTAGTACAACTTGCAACACCCTCAATTCAACCCTGCACACACTTTCCTACAAAAATACAATGTCTTCAGCAAAGTTTGCAGCATGCCTGATTGTCCAAACCATAAACAGCCAACCAAAATAGTAACATAAGATCTTTGCAACCGTTCAAGCAATGCAGGCAATTTCAAAAAGAACTTTAAAGAAAAAGTGACAACAGGAA
>VWYO01010461.1:88916-134714 GCA_013400275.1 Rhadina sibilatrix
AAAAAAAAAAAAAAAAGAGTCTGATTTGGCTCCTCAATCACCTAACACCCCAATACGCTGCTCAATTTCATTTGTTCATTTTCACTTCAAGGGAAAAACAATCACAGTACTCCTTTAAATATAAGCACACAGTACCTACGCATAGGACAATCCACAACTACAAGAAATGGTAACGCCAAATAGAAACTAGACTGAATGTATTTCTAGAACTTTAGGTACTCTTAATTTTCAATGATAATTTCTGCACATGCTGAGCAATACAGAGTGTATTTTTTCCCTTCTTCCTGAGAAAAAACATTCTCTTTGGTAGTAAACTGTTCTGTCTCAGGAAGGCTCGCAAACTCAGAAACCAGAAATATCTGAAACTTCTTTTTCTTTCTCCTTATCAAAGTATCGAGAGAAAGAGATTTATATTTTAACTGAACATGGTGAGTATATTTTTTCTATGCCTATTAAGTCTTTCAGATAAAGAATGCAAAAAGAAAAGGAACTTCTTTTTTTATTTTGATTATGAGAGAGAGGAAGAAAAAACAAAACTTTTTTTCTTGAGAAACATGCATAACAAACACCTATGGCAAGGAAGTCTAGGTAGTACATCTGTGCAGAAAGCATTATTCTACCAGCACAGATCTTGAAGGAATTCATTCTGCACCTGCCAATTCTGGTGTGGACCAGTTGCAACAGCATAGATGTCTAAGGGAACAAAATTAATAGGAGCCATGGCAATAACACTGGAAATGCCAGGGTAACTTTTTTTTCTGTATAATGGGAGTAATTTCCCAAGAGTGAGAAAGAAAGTGATCAGTAAATAAGACAAAGTTAAAATGTATTTAGCTATGCCTCAAAGAATCACTTTGTTCACATAGTTTCATAAACTCCATCAAAATTCATCAAAATAATAGTCCAGTGCTCAAGAAGTTTTTTAGAATAGAACGTTTCAGCTGGAAGGAGCCTACAATGATCATCCAGTCCAAGAGCCCAACCACTTCAGGGCTGACCAAAAGTTAAAAATATGTTATTAAGGGCATTGTCCAAATGCCTCTTAAACACTGCCAGGCTTGGGGCATCGACCTCTCTAGGAAGCTTATTCCAGCACTCAACCAACCCTCTCAGTTAAGAAATGCTTCCTAATGCCAAGTATTTTGTACTGTTTAATCTAAAACAAGCCACATGTATAAATCAGATGCTTCAAGATTCACTGATCTAGTTAGCAGTGGCAGCTAACCATAAACCATCGCAGCCTATGCTGCTTCCTGCGATCTCTCACCCACTATGTGCTATATGTGTGTTGTCAGATATAGGCTAAAAAGTAGCATTTACTCACATTGTCCACATATACTTTCCTTCAAAGTTTACTTTATTTTAGTGATCAATATCTGAACTTCCTTCTCTGTAAGGTTTTTTTAAAGCCTTTGTTACACCAAACTGCTAATCAGAAGTAAATCCAACTTCCCTGTCAGAAATTACAAAATTCTGGCCTTAAGAACAGACCACAGTAACTACAGAACTGAGCAGTTAAAAATCTGCTTCTCTAGTTTTAAAAATAATAATAATAATAAATCTGTATTGACTGGAAAATTACTTATACATTGCTTTCAACATCTCTGAAATCTTTAATAATAAAGATGTGGTTCACTTCAGATTAGTTTGTCAAAATCTCTCTGGGTCTCTCTATGGCTTTATGTTTCTCTTCCTCTTTAGATTACATTTAAATGCATGCAAAGATTTCTTGGTTGTGAAATAAAGCACTCAGCAGTTTGCAAACACAGAAGTTGGTTACTCATGCAAAATAATTTTTAGAAAATTTACATTTTCAGTACATCGTATTTGTATTATACATTACAAGCACACACTACTTCTCTCACACTTATCAATCCATGGGAAAAGGAACTGTCCCTAGTTCATTAAATAAATGCATTTCTGTTTCCATCACTTAATGATTGGCCCACATCACTTTTTCACAGAAGATGCTGATAAAGCAAGGAGCACCCTATCACTTTTTAATATGCAGAATAGTACCCATAGTACTCCTAACTGGAACATAACTCTATTCACCTAGTAGGCACTGCCCCTCAGCCTTAATGGTATCACTGAACTTGCAAGGATCAGTCCTAAGATGACGTATGATCCAAGGAGCCCACTTGAGTGAAGAGCCCACTCGACCTACCTTCAGAGTAATTTCACAAATGTAGTGGCAGCTTAAGTAGTCACCCTTCCACAGCTATTTATTCTCTCTCTCTCTATTCTGTCAGAGCACAAAAAAAGCCAGCTATTAGCCTCCAGATCCCTAGATTCAAAATGCCCTGGACCTAACAGCAGATCAAACAATCTCTCAGAATTTTGCCTTCTTGTCAAAATAGCTGGTTCTCTTAGAATAGTCTCACAGGTGAGATAACAGTGACTCTGCTGACTCACAGACAATTAGGATGACCTGTTCCTTTCTGTTCAAACCATCTGCAATCTTTGGGGCACTAGAAGAACCAGAAAGAAAGTAAACACATTTCTGATGTGCAAGCTTAAGAAAACATTCACAATACCTCTTCATAACCTTTGGAGAAGTAATTCACTCTTCTTGTTCACCAGAAAACAAATAATTTTCAGTCTCATGGTAACTTTCATTGTCAAGCTAAAAATATATTGATTCAGAAGTCATAAGGAAAAAAAGAAAGGGAGAAGCAATGAGAAGGGTACAATCAGCAGTGCTTCCATGAGTTTTCAGACAATCCACAGAAAGCCAACTGTGGCTAGATGTATGCAAACAGTTTTAGGATGAAAGCTCTATTAAAACTGCTGATTCCTCCTGAGGGTTAAAAAAACCCCCCAAAAATTGCCAAGCTTATTTACTCTAACACAGCAATAGTTTTACAGGAATTCTGTTGAAACAGACAGGAAGTACTGGGTTATGAAAATACTCTTGTGCAGATGAAACAGACCTGAACACAATCTTAGACTATTTCAGTTTAAATTTTAAAAAAGAGACCAATTAGTACTATCACAAACTGATGGAATTCTGCTTCAGTACCAATCCAATTTCTATCCAAAACCAACAGAATAAATATCCACAATTATGTTGTTAAGACTGGGCAGGTAAACAGTCTCTGGCTCTGAGCTTCTGGGAAATGGCACTAAGGACTGCTGGTGGTTGAAAGAGCTTTTTAATTTAGTGTCAACTCACCACTCCTTTCCAGTTACTTTCACCCAGACCATCCAAATCCATTGATCTGCTGTCCTACTTGAGATCTGATTTCTTTAGGAATGTATAATGCACTTAATACAGGGTTTCATTAATGTATAACAACATATAAAACCTACAGATTGGTCTTGCAGTTTTTGTGAAACAACTCTTTAAAAGGTACACATCAAAAAAGTAATTGTAAAAGGAAATATATACCAACAGTATAATATTCATCCCTTCTTTGCTAGTGAAGGACTTTTGGTGGGTGAGCCACTGCTCAGATGGGCAGAGGAAAAAATGAGGAAAATAATACTACCACAGAAAATCTTCATAAAAATACAATCATTGCACATTTCCTAGTATCTAGATATTTTCCTGCTGCTGCCAGGCTTCCCTGTATGCCACCTTTCTGGGGCCTAGGACAGTGGGCTTCAGCTGAGGGAGGGTGTCACAGTGAGCCACCCATCAGTGTCCCACGTCCTGTCTGAGGAGAACCATGAAGTTTACCATGGTGGCAGAGGAGGAAGAGGTGGTCTCAGAAGGAGTATGATGTTGATAGCTTCTTCCTCACTTCAAGGATCCCCAGCTGAGTTAACACGCTCTGACTTCATTCCTCTGCAGCTCTATTTTACATCCACATTTACAGCACACCATATACAGCCTGTATTACATCTGCTTGAGACCTGCTCTTTCATCATTTTTGGTTTTGCCCAGCTTCCAAACTGCACTTCTTTACCAACCACTAGTGACCTCTTTACAGCACTGGGGTCCCCAGTAAGGGGGACATCTTGAGTACCCTCTTTGCCCCTCTGCTGCCACACTCCCATCCTGTGCTCCCACCTGCAAAGCCTCTGCTATCACACCATGAAGATGCTCCTCTGCACTACCCATCCTGTCAGCATCATAAATACATCACTATACATATAACAATTATTTGCTGCCACTATCTGCTGAAAGAAATATGGTTATACCACACAATTATACAAGGATAAGTCAAAGGGAAACTAAGAACTGAGTTTTAAGTACTAAGCAGTAGCCACCCACTAACTAGAAAAAAGATACTGGGTTTGGGTTTGCAGCTGAGTAAAATCAAACAAAGCTCCATGTAGGCAAAGGCATGTTCAGACAAAACCTGACAAGTCCTGAGACTTGCAAGGTTGCATGAAACCTGAAGCCTGCTTGAGAACTGAGATGTTAAAGGTTAATGACTCAAAAATCAGATTTGCAAAAGCAACAGGTGCTTTGCTATGGGCAGATTTGCACCCCCTAAACAAACAGGAGAAGAAGAATTTTGGGGTGTGTGGTGAAACCACTGATCTTCCTAAGAACAGCCCAGGTGCAGAGGAGCTGCACACTCACCCACCAGAGGATGACCACAACAAACCCAGCTTTGTTTATCAACAATCTTCTTTGTTGAACCAGATAAAAGGCCAGTAAAATGTCCTCTCCTCAGGTGTAAAACCACCCCCTGGGGGAGGTATCAGGACATTCATACATAAGCCTGAAGGTATTAATTCATTCTGGTCACAACTGGTTCAACCTGTGCAGTCATGAAAAATAGCTGACACATTCTTAGAATGGGCCACAAATCTTCAAAGATCCCTGAAGCACTCCCAGACTGTGCATGATCCACAGTATTTCATAGTGTAAAACTCCATTCCCAGGGGAGGCACGTGGGCCTTCCTACCTTTAGTAGATTCCCCACTGAATCTTTTTTGGGGGGACTCCTCCACCCCCAATGGATTAAGACTGTGACCACAACAGTCACAGATCAATAGACATCGAAATTGCAACAATCAAGTCTCAGTGCTGGATCTATGGGTAGTGGTATCTCTCCTCTCCTTTTGTACTCTTACCCTTTCTTTCTATCCTAAGTGATATTTTTATATAATTATAGTTCCATAAATAGAAATATAATTATATAAAAATAAAAAAAACCCATAAAATAAATAACCAAAATAAAATAACCAAAGCAGATACATACCTCCTTTCCAATGTAACCAAACTATTCTGAGACAAACCTGCCATGTGTATACACACGGGTCATTCAGTCTGACTCCACTCTAATCCACCCCAAGGGATGTAGTAAGAACTTTCAGTTACCCCATCTCAGGGGTGTGTAAAAACAGCCTGTCCCTAGAGTGTGAAAAATCACTCTACGAAAAGTCACTGACTGCAAAAGGGAAAGAGCAGTCCTACAGCTTTATTCGAATAAAGGGAGAACTCCACACAGCAATACACCCGTGGGGTTTCTCTCTTGAGGTTTCAGTGGACTGGCCTCCTTTTATCCTAAAATCCAGGCCACATATTGTTCTCTTCCTTTCCTCAGTGGCCGTGGTACTAGGAAGGTACAGCCTTCCTGAACCACCTACCACATTCCCCCTTGAACATGTTATTTTTCTCCAGAGTTTAGAAATTTGGGCTATGAAGGTTCTGCAACAGACTTTGTGCTGATCCATTTGTCTATTACCCTTAAGTTCAGGAATCAAACGTCTGGGTTCTGTAGCTTAAGGCTGGCAGGACCCTAAGACCCATTTCAAAGACATTAATGCACATTTCTCCTTAAGACACTCACCCATGGAATTGTTTGTAAAGACATTAGTATCCATCTTCCCCATCAGTAGCAAGAGAGAACTTACAGTGCAAACAATCTGCTTTAAATTCTACTAGTCACGCGTCTGCATGTTTAAACTTCAAACAATAGAGACACACAGGTGAAAACCAAACCCTGCACTCTGTCCGGAATGCATCTCCATAACTATGGATACTGTAAACCATTTATATTTTTTCTCATCTGAAACCAGCTGGTTGTCTAGGCACTTTCATTTCAAAGAAAAAAAAAGTAAGATCAACTTTCCTGTGCCAGTCACACATAACCACTTCACGGACTTTTAATCCAACCTAGAAATCCATACAAAAAGAAAGCAGGAAACCAGATTTACAATCAAAATTAATTTTATATTCTGTATTTTGTACTATAAAAAGTTACAAAATTGAGTAATTTGTTACAAATATCTCTTTTATCATTGTATCTTTCTGTGTCAGAGACTTCTAACAAATTATTAATACTTTTAAAAACCCCAGAAGGTAAATATGATCACTAGAGAGACATGATCTTGCCAGAAATCAATGCCTAGGACAATCAAAGATATAATTAAGCATACTTTCAGGTATTGCAATCACTCAGAAGTGGCTGGTTAAGACTTTTAAACTGCCAAACAAAAAGAAAAATTCTGAAGTGGTATGTTTTGTTCCTCTGTGCAAGAAACTCAAAATTGGACTATTTCAATTACTGAGAATAGGGGTTGCTTAATTCCATTCAGCTCATTCATTAATGTTAGATTTCTCTAGAAATTGTGAAGTGGCATAGGACTGATCCAAAACACACATGGGCAACCAACTGTATTTCTGTTGAATTAGCCGTGACAAGGCATTTATGGTGCCTTTTATGCACATAACGCCTGCTGTGGGAACACAGGCAGTATAGTTTATCCAACATAAACCCAGACTGATAAAGACACACTGCCCGATTGAACATAAAGCCTTTCAAAGCAGTATTACCATAACAAACATCCTGAGTTAGCAAAGTGACCCTGCACTGTGTCAATATTTTACAACATTTCTACCGTCTTTTTAATAACCATGTCATCTTTAATACACTACTTTAATACACTGGAAGTCATAAAATGATAAAACTACAGCTTCAGTTTCCTATAGATAGTAAAAAAACACTCTCAAGAAGATAATTCTGATTGACAAGTCCATAGATAAACATTACCATGAGATACAATATTTTTTTAAATTAACATAAAAATAATTAACATAAGACTGCAGAATTGCTGCAGAATTATCAGGTACTACAGGAAAAAACCTCAGCCTGTCCACACAGTAATCATGATAAACAGAAATCATCATTATACAGATCTCAACAAAAAAAATAAAAACTTGAACCCATTAAACTACACTGAACTTTGAATGCTCACACAGAGCACAAACTTCAAGATACATAAATAACCACAATCTTGCAGTTAAGATAAACTACTTCAGTCAACACACAGTAACAGCACTAGACAGGAACAGAGTATAAAGTTTTCCCAAGGCTTAACTAGATTGGAATCAGTGGAGAACATCCACAGAGGGAAAACAGGATGACAGGTACGTGGCCTGAAGCTTACCTGAAGCTCACACAAGACCACAAGCTCACACACAGAGCTGGTAAGAGAAGAGTCATGTCTAGACATAGGCCTACAACCAGCAAGCAGCACAAACACGCCTGTAGAGGAACTTTTGGGCTGGAAAACAGTAGTGAATAAATGGATAAAGTGCAGCCTATTTCCACTCTTCCACACAGCCTGCAGGGGCAAGGTCCTGGTCCTTCACCACATGACAACTGTGCAAAATCATGTCAGGCAGCAACAAATAAAGATTGCATGGCAGGTGACAGTAACATTTTCTTCGGACCACGAATGCCCCTCATCACATGTGATGAAGGCAGAGACTGGGTGCAGAGGAGATGGACACTAGAACAATTGATCCAGACAATAGTGGACAATTACCAACACCAGAGGATCCTCTGGCATACACATGTAAGCTCTTCTGCCATATTAGAGCAGGCTCTTGAGTCAAAGACTTCTGCTTCTGATAGACTACATCTTACAGAGTCAGAAAAGAATTGTGAAGTTTTTATTTGATATTCACTGAGTAGTAATAACTAGAATTAAATTAATCTCTTGCTTTTCTAACATTTTTAAAGTTACAGCTAATGCTGGCATTCAAAAGCCATGGGAATGATATAAAAAGCTTTTAGTCATAAAGAAATCCCAGAAAGAGCATTTCTGGATTTTACAATTTTTACAGAATTTCTCATCCCATGAGACACATTTCTGCTAAAGGCTACCTGATGTGACCCTGAAGCTAAACCAGGGAGCCTTGGAGAACATCAAGTAGTGCAATGCCATCTGCATAGTGCTGAATCTGAATACTCTGGCAACACTTTGTGTATGAGCATGCAGGCAAACTGGGAAATACGGACAGAGAAACCATATGGAATTGAAAGCTAAAGGAACAGAAACTGTATCCTTACTGAACAAGACAGAAAGCACAAAGGAAAGAGTCACAAATTTACTTTACAGCACAAACAGTTTGCACAGCTTCACCAACCACCAAGTTACACCACCTGTACAAAACTGGAAGAACTTCCCTCATGTCCTACAAGGAAAACAAGCAAAAACCCACAAAAAACAAATGATCCCCTCCCCCCACCCCCCCGCAAAGACAAAACATCACCACAACAAAAAACCCCAAAGCCAAACAAAAAGAAAAACCC
The DNA here is from genome assembly GCA_013400275.1 of Rhadina sibilatrix. NCBI lineage: Eukaryota > Metazoa > Chordata > Aves > Passeriformes > Phylloscopidae > Rhadina > Rhadina sibilatrix. The sequence continues at coordinate 97,418 of VWYO01010461.1, forward strand.
AAGAAAAAAAAATCTAGGAATAAATAATAGTTAACAACTAACAACTGTTGATGTAATTTAGTGACCACAGTGGTCCTACAACTATTCAGGTATCAAGGAAAAAAAAAACATCATGACCCAAACTGTTGTTAAAAGCATTTCTCTCTAGGTATTAAGGAATACACAATTGCTAATTATTTAAGAATTTTCAGCATTCTCTGAATTTTGCAGTTTGCTCTTGCAGTCTTTCACAATTTCATTTAACACCATGTTTCACAAGCTTTAGCCAATGAATGTGTTTACAGATGAATCACAAATGTGTTAACCATTAATCTCTGCCCTAGTGTCACTCATTTTATACTCTGCTTTGAAGCATCATTTTGTAATCAAAAATTGTCATCTAGCACATACAGAAGAAAGGAATCTCCATGGAAATTCCCATCCTTCTACACTTGACGTCAAGACAAATAAAAGAGTTTTAACAAAACTGACATGACTTTTAATGACATCTACAGAGAAACTGCCGCTGTAAACTATACTGAAATATAGTTACAAGTAAGGTCAGAACCGATTGACTATGTTCTACACTTGCATTTCTTTGTAACTATCTGATGGATTCTTAAACCACTGTGAAGCATGGCAGGTATATACAAATGATACCTGGAATTAAAGGAACTCCTATACTAAGTGAATTGGGTCAAATTCAGCATAAATACTCTGACATCTGTAACTGTGACAGGCTATGTGAAGAACTTAAAAGTAATGCTAAAGGTCCTGGATTGCTTTTGCACATTACAGCACACCCTTCCTCGGACAACAGTTGGCGTTTGTGAACTTGGCAGAGACAGCCAGCAAGTACAACGGGTGTTTATATGTCAGCCTGGTGACTGTGTCAGTATTACAGATTTAATCTTTTTCACTGCTATTTCTCACTGCTTCAGCCTTCTTTTGAAACCCACACTTGATAAAACGTCAAATACTTTATTTATTAATAAATAAACAGAGAGGGAGTGATCTGACAATTTAAGTTTAGAGAACTGCCGTTCTGTCCAGGTAGTAGTACTGGTAAACAGCAACAGCTCTGGGGAGCTACATTATAAAATGAAGCAACGGATTGTAGAAGAAACTCTCACATTTCCCGTCAGGAAACACTGACAGTTCAAATTTTCCGCTAGAAGCTGCCAACTCTGCTGGTGAAAGGCGTCACCGCTTTGCAACTACTAGGAAATACTTAAGGAAGTCGCAGAATGTGAACAAAGACATGAATAAAAAGTGCACAAAAAAAAAGTATTTTTTAGACCTCTAATGGGAAAATCTCTGCATCACGGGATGAAACAGGATTTTTGAAATACCGATAAACAACCGTCAACGGAACAAAATCACAGACACTACATTTGGTGTTATGGGTTGGCATTCCCTCAATTTCTTGGCAGCAGCGTTACGACAAAACATGACGAGGCGACACAACACGCCCGTACTCCTAAGTTTTGCAAGAGAGCCTCGAAGAACGCATGACAGGATTACTCCGGACGGAAGGTCTCCGTCCCCACCAAGGCACTTGGGACAGCTCCAGAAGTTAAATACCTGCCGGATAACGCGCCCTGCGCGCTCACCGACGCGACTCCCGCTCCCCGGCAGTGGCAAGGGCAGGATGCGGGGCGGCGGCAGCCGCTGCCCGTCTCGGCAGAACCCGCAGCCGCCGCGGGAGCCGGCGCTTCGCCCCCGGGGTCCGCCGGCAGCACCCTGCGGCGGACACGCCCGCTGCGCGGCCAGCGGGCTGCAGCGGGCTGGCAGCCGGCCTCGGGCTGCGCCCGGCTCTGCCCGAGGATGCACCGGCAGCTCCCCGTGCTCGGCGCGCTCCGAGGGCAGGAGCGACAGAGCCTCGCACAGCCCCGGGCATGCGGAGGTCATCCCGCGCTGCCCTTCTCCTCCTCGCTCCGCTGACAAGCCCGGAACGAGGGTCCCCGGGCCGTCCGCCCCTTCCGACGCCGCGGGGAGAGCGGGTGGCGCGGCCGCGAGCCGCCACCGTACCTGCAGGACACGGAGAGCTCCACCTTGGTGGCCGGGATGCTGGAGCTGAGTACGTTAAAATCCCCCACGGACGCCATCTTCGGAAGCCCACCGCTTCTGCCCGGCTCTCGCTGCCCCGCCGGCTTCTCCAGCCCGAACATGGGACGGAGCGGCGCGGGCGGGAACGAGGGAGTGAGGGAGGAGGCGGTGCCTGTCGGCCTCACAGCGCGACGCCGCGGCCGCCCGTGGCGCGGAGCGCGGTGAGCGCGGAGCCCCGGTCCGCCCCGCTCCGCGCCCGCGGGATGCGCCCGCCGACTGGAGCGGCGAGGCGGGAGCGGGTCGTGACGTCACCGCGAGCGGGAGCCGCGCGGGCCCGCCCCGGGCGAGAGGAACCCGACGGCCCGAGCGAGGGGACAGACGGAGCCCGCAGGGGAAATGCGGAACCGGAGCCGTCGCGATCCCAAAGCGTTCGGGGTGGGGAAGTGCCTCGGTGGAGGCGTGCCCAAGGTGCGGTCCCGAGCGATTTCGCTTCCGCGCCTCCCCGATCTCTTCCCCCCTGGCCCCTGCACGGAAAGTCCCGCTCCGTCCCGTCCCGCAGGCTGTCCGGGGAATCTCCTCCCTACTCGTTAGCGAATGAGGAACCTCCCCGGTGTCTTCCCCTTGGCTCTTGCACGGAAACTCCCGCTCCGTTTTGTCCCGTTCCGCAGGCTATGCGGGGTATCCCCTCGTTCCGCGTTAGTGCGTGTGCGGATCCCCGACAACCGCAGCGGCGGCTGGGGGCAGGGCGTGCGGGCCGGCGCGGGCAGTTCTCCAGCGGCCGCCACCACGGAAGCCCCGGGCGGCGAACGCGCGAGGTTTGCGGAGCGGCGGGGCAGGGCCGGGCGCGGCGCTGGGCTGGCGCCGCCAGGGGGCGCGGCGGAGCGGGGCCGGAGGCCGCTCTCGGGGCGGTCGCCGGCAAACGGGAAGACCTCGGTGGTAACTGCCCCGGGGAAGCCAACAGCCGTTCCGACTGCGAAAGAGTCGAGGGAAAGGAGGTGAGTTTAACTTGGTTACTGCGTGCACTGACACATTGAAAAACGGGGGTTTCACTCTCTTACACGTGCGCAGACCTATTCCTTTTTTTCCCCAAGACCACCAATCCAGTTGCCCTGAATCTGTTCATAGTAATTCACAATAATCACAACAGCTCCATCATCTTCTATGTAATGTGCTTAATTTGTATCCATTATTGTGGCATCTGAGTAGTCCCCAATATTTATTTCTCATCATAGCAGCTTGAAGAGAGATGGAAGTGCTACCATTCCCATGTCACAGGTGGGAAGTTAAGGCAAATTAAATGTCATTTCTGTAGCCACATAATATGTAGGACAGGTTGAAGATATCAACCAGAAGTCATGTACTAAATTCCTCTACTCCTCTGTCTGTTAATAGTTGTATAGCAATAAAGTAAGTTTAATGTGTTTATTTGTAAAAAAAATTAACTCCAAAGCCACAAGCATTATCAAAATACATTCATTTTAAATTTCATTTCTAGATTATTGTTGCTGTAATTCAAGTTCAATGCTTGATCTCAGGTAGTACATCAAAATAATGGTAAGAGAACCTGAATGTCAACACCTGGTTAGCTCATAGCAAACAAAAAGAACAGTAGTGTTGTTGTTGAATGCAGAAGGCAATAACACGTTCTTATGTACAGGAGATATATTTCCTGTGCACAGCCCACATTGAAACATAACTGCAGTGGCCAAAACTCAAGGAAGATATCACAGATATTTTATTCAGAAATTTCTGACCACATCCCAGTTCTAATCATCTGGGTCTTTGTTTTCAGGAGGTTATCACCTGAAGTCTCATTTTTTTATTTTCATTCTCTTGTCCAGAACAATTTGTTAAGCCCAGAGCAACTTCTCATCAGATATATCTAAAGTACTTCCTCTTAAACCAATCTGTCTGAAGTTCTCAGTACAGCCAAGAAACCACGTACCCTCACAAGTATTCTAGGTGTGTCTGCAGGCAGCCAAACCAGTAAGCCTGTATCTGAAATTGCTTTAAAAAGCCAAACCACAAAACCCAATCAAAAAACCAAGAAGAAATTTAGTTCACTACTCTCTTTTTCTGTACAGTAGTGCGAAGGAATGGGTGAAGGACCAGTGCTGTCTTGAGAGGCTAATGCCCAGTACAAGTAAGGTACTAGATGGCTAAAAGCTAAAGAACAGTTTTTCAGAAAAAACCAAACTGCTTTTCAGCTTTATAATGCAGTTCCTCCCTCTTTTATAATCTGCTATAAGGATCGAAGCATGATCAGTGCATCCCACAGGGCATGGCATGAATAACCAGAAACATATGAAGAGTTATAGTAAGGATAGTACATCACTATAAATGATAAAACTGTTACAATACTATAGGTGTGAGTAACTTAAAAGTATATCATGTAAGTGTGACATGATCTTACATTATTCTATACTAATACACTTTACTTTTGGCTATGTGGGGGTTTGTTTTGATTCTTTTTCATATTACCTGATCTTAATATTTTATTCTACTTAGAAAAATGGAAATTTTTGGCGATTGCTGATTCCATAAATAGAGCACCTGATGAAAATAATGGAGGAGTTAAGGAAATTCAAGTCTTCAGTGTTGCTGGGGAGATATCCATCTTCTCTCACTACGTTTATAAAGGCACAGCTATTTTGTCTTTTAATGCTTCAGCTTAGAGTAAGTGCATAGTTCTCATGCACGAAGAGTGATTTATATGGGAAAAAGAAACTAAAAAACTAAACCAAGGGGTAGTTGAAAGATCTGTACCAGTGGGACTAAATATACATTATTATCATTCCAGAGAGGCACCTTGCATTTTTTCATTCTTAAATGGCACTAAGGTGTGGGGACTGGAACAATGCCCAAGTATTAGGACACAGGCAGTTTTAGTACCTGAAATTTATGTACAAAATACCTATCAGATTACAGTGCAAAAAGAAACATAAGAGCTGTGTGTGGTATATGGTAAGCTGACATTTGAATGACATCAGTGAGTCTCTGAAAATTTTGCAGTGGAAAGCAGGACATATTTTCCTTGCTTTCTTTTGTGATTATTACTTTATTATAACTAGCTGTAGCTAATTATCAGATACCTACATAAATTGTTTCAATACCTGCAACCTAATTTAAGGAATGAGGGATATATTTGCAGTAATTACAGCATAAACTATGAACAAACTAGAGATTCCAGAATAGCTGTAATGCGTAACACTGGATGATTGCTTTAAAACATCACAGCTTCCAGGTTTCAGCAGTATAATTGAAGCCGAATGCCACAGGATGCAAACATTGATTACTCCCCTCCACCCCCTCAGCTTTCTGCTTTGTAGAACATTATTAGACATCTCAAAAAAGAAGTTTTATGATTAAATCTTTGCACTACTAAAAAATAAGCCACACACAAAACCAACACAGACTAATCTGTAGGAAGTTAAGGAACTGGAAATGCCATCTGTTCTAGTTGTGTGATAGAATAGGTGGATGATTATAGAAGTGAGCTTCAGCATTTTGGGAACAGAGCAATGTGACTACAATGCATTTTCATGATGATGACATGCCTTGCCTACTTAGTTTGTATTTGTGATGAGCATACTGTATTCTCTTGTTCTTCTTCGAGTGTCCATTCAATAGTTCACTCAAGTAACATTAATCAAATGTCATATTTTTATCCTGGCTGCCACCAAACTTTTTCTTTCAAGAACCTGAAGAATGGAGTGAACTTAGCCATAACTTGGTCCTTTCTGGTAACTGAACATAGCACTGAAATTCCAATATCCTAATGAACACTACAGTTTGAGAATTGTTATAGCTTTCTTTCCTGCCTTTGATTAATATAGTTAATTTCTTCCTTTGTGGAGGCCCCTGAGCCTGTCAGGGAAATTTCTAGGCAAATTCCTTGGAAGAATCTGCCATAGGCTTCAAGAAAGCCTCAGAGCTTTGGGTGAGCAAAATGATTTCCTCCATGGTGCTCTGCGACACTATGTTAATCTTCCTCAGTTTTGCTTTCCCCATTGGTCCTTGGGCTTTGCCCACCTCTATGGTTCATATATGTCCCTAGTGCTCGTGGTTTTTCCTTTCCCTGTTTCCCCATTGGTTGTGGTGTCCCTGGTGGCTTGCCCCCATGCCCCCTATGGGTCATTGCCCTTTGCCCTGCCCCTGTACCGCCCCTTGCCCTCAGACCACTGGTTCCTCACCCTATACTTAACTCCAGGCACTCCTTTGATCTGGGTCTTTTGTCCCTGATCCCTTTGGCGTGGTGGACATAATAAACCTTTGCTACAGTTCTTAATACAGAAGGCCTTCCCTGTCTTTCCTTTGCTGAGCTATCTGTGGCATGTGTGTGCATGGACTTGAAATGATTGTTCCCACTGCCTACCCAAGCAGCTTCTGAAGGAGAGGCTTTGAGAAGGTAGCAGCATTTCACCATCCTGCCACACTGCTACACTCTTTCTTTGCTAGTGCTGATTGTTTCAAACCATTGAACAAAGACAAGGAACTTAGCATTTGATGGGACAAGTGGAACCGTCAGTGCCACCATCACTACTGGAACCATCAGCAAGTACCGTGGCTGAATACAGACCATAGGCTTTAAAAACCATCTATACTAGAACATACTGATGGATACATTCAGTCTCTTTATTCTTCTAGGATGAATTATCTCCTATAACTCCATGATTTTGTGATCTGCTTTCAAAACACGCAAATACCGATGAAGCACTGTTTTTGTGAAAGTAAATTTTAAAGGAGGTGTCAGGCTCAGAGGTTAGACATAAAGAGAAACTCTCCACTTCTTTAAGGTTTTCACTTTAAACACTAGTTTTTCAAGGGCTGATGTTTACAGTCTCACAAGTATCAAGGAGAATACCTGCTTCTGTAAAAAGTATCTAGGCCTTCTGTGTTTAAAAGTCTTTGAAACCTATCCTTGCTGTCTGCATAAGAGCACCTCCATTGTGAGGACCCAGAAAACCTTGTCACCATGGCATAAGCGTGAGGAAGGTTAGTGAGTCATCAGTGCAGAGACAGCTAATACTTTCACCCTTTCTGTACCATGATGAAATTAGTAATGCATTTGTTTGTATACCTCTCTACTGCTTCCACACAGAATAAAATCAAAGTATAAATACCACTTCACCTTTTCAAACACACAAGGGACAGCTATCTGACAAATACTCGTCTCACTATATTATATTTATTCACACTAGAATTACGTTATGTATCAAAGCACCTTTAGCACTAGATAATTTTCCTGTGTTATTTCAAATTTTCTTCCAGTTGATCCAGGCCAGAAGAGAGACCAGCAGGAACCAACCATAAGGTTCCTTCCTGCTACATCCTAAGGAAAGGTTCTTCCATAGAATCAGGTTAAGTAGCATCAGTTCCTGACACAGTTAGTCAGTTAGTTCAAGTTATTTTCAGTTAGTTCAAGAGCTCTTCTGTTGCAGACAGGTAACTATTTTAAAATATATTAATATATTTTAAAAGAAAGGCCTTATAAAATCGAGCCTTGTTCTGCTGAATTACCAGCTAGCTTGTTAGTTCTTCTAAGTGCAGCTAGGTAGGTTCCCTAGCGAAACAATCTTGAGAAAGAGAATCTGTTTGCATAACAGCCTTATTCTTGGAGAGAAAAATAAGTTTGCACCTGCATAAACAATGAATCTGTCCCATGAGAATCAGTGAAGAAAATACATAAACGTATCTAGAGAGAGAAAATTTGATAGACATATACAATAGCCCTTACCAACCAATGAACTGAGTTTCACTGTATTGCTGACCAATTAGGTTTAACACAGTGCCTTCTGATATTTCCTATAAATATGAGCTTTGTGAAGAAAGAATTGGCTTTTCCTGCATGAAGAAACTGAGTCCTGGCTGACTTATTGCAATACTCTTCAAAATGGCAAAGACCCTGGAAACATTCTCAGAGTCATCCAGGAGGTGTAATGGATCCATTTCACAGCTTACACCTACCACTGCATAGTAAGCTCTGTACATCAATGAACAGAGGAATTTTAAATCTACTGAGCACTTTTTCCGGCTCTCAGAGTGAAAAAAAGTAGTGTGGAACTCAAGTTCTAAAAATATGACGTGGGAGTATTTTTAGTACAGGTTTTTAATTGTTTACAAAGTCAGCTTAAAGTTCGAAGTTCAGGTTTCATTTTAAAGGACAAGAAAAACTGATTACATGTTGTGATGGTTTCATCACTTGCTATGTTTTATGTGATTAGGAGAACATAAAGAGCAAAACAGGCTTATCTTAAAATTATAAGGATAGTTTATTTATACACACTAAAAGAATGAAAATAAGAAAAAAGGAAAGGAAAAAAAAACCAAATGAAACTTTGAAAACGCCCTTCTCTCCCTCCACAAGTGTTCACTTTCCCACACCCAACATAAAAAGACAAAACCTGTCATTTGAGTCAGTTTTACCATTTAAAGATAATCTTTCATCAGTTCTTTAGGAAAGGAGTCTCTCTGGGTTCCATAGAGGCATTGTCACAAGAGGAACAGTCCTCTGGTGGCTCCCATGCCACACATCTGCAAGGACCTGAAAGGAACCTCTGCAAACTGCGAAATCCTACTCAGTAGCAGCTTTCCCAACACTGCACATGGGCCATGTCTGCTTATTTAGGGGTACTGTTTAAGGATGCCTCCTCTAGTATAACACAAAGATTCTCTTCTTCTATTTCCAAAATCNGCTCACTCCGGGAAGGGCCGGTGCTCTGGAAGTTCATTTGCTGGCAGAAAGAGTTAAAGCTGCCCAGGCCTGCGGTGCTTGCTCAAGTGGTCCCTGCCGGCGGGAGCTGCAAAGGTCTCAAGGCCCTGCTGGTGCAGAGGCTGCTGCGTTGTCCCTTACACCCCTCGATGTGGTGGCGTGGCCGCTCAGAGCTGCTCCCTGAGGCCTGAGGAAGGAGTAGCGGGGGAGCAAGGGGGTGGAAACATCCCCCCAGCCCCAGCCGGTGACATGGGCAGCTGCCGAGGCTTTTTGCTTTTCTTCTCTTGCTGCTGCTGCTGCTGCTGTCGGGCCCAGGCAGGGCTGGGCTGCTCCCCTGTGGGGCAGCGGCTGTCGGAGGCCCGGCCATGCCCGGTCCGGCCGCCCAGGGACAGCGGGGCCTGGCCCGGCCCGACTCCCGCAGGATGGGACCTGCTCGCTCACCCGGAGACAACAGTGCAGCTCCCACACACTCGCAGCTTTATATGGGTATTACCAAAAGCCTCATTCTGTTTTCTCACTGGTTAAACCACATGCCAGTAACCAAGAACTGGCTCCTGATAGGTCTGTCCTTTTCAAAGGAATCCAAACTGTGTTAAACTTTGGGGTGAAAAAGTATTATTCATGCACCTTCCACTGAGCGTTGGTCATCCAGATTTCATTTGTGGACAGGCTGTCAGAAAAATGTAAGGATTTAAAATATTTTTTCTAGAAAGACAATTTATGACTGGCTCATGGCAGCAGATAATTCCAGGTTGTCCTAAACTGTTTAGTATGGCAGAAAGGATAGTAACAAGAAGAATATCTGCATACAATTTATCTCAAAAATTCTAAGTAACAATGTTCTTTTCAAAGAACATAAAATTAGGCAGCCCTAAATGAAACCTCAGGATGTTTCACAAGATCAGCTGAACAATTCAGGAAAATATTTTAGTCCCAGAAGAGGTAGAGGAGAATCTACTTCTTGCTCTTCAATTACTTCCCATGTTCTTGGACTACTCTTGATGACTGGAATTACTTTTTTCTTCCCTTCCATGCCCAATCACTTCTAAGCCTTCCATATTTCTAAGAAATATCAGCTGATTTGCAGAAAATATTTGTTTGTTACAAATCTTATAGGAATAATATATTTCACAGTTTCTTTCTCTGCCTAATCTCAACCCATATCATTTCCCTCAGCATGCTACCAGAATATTCATAAAGTCAATGCCACCATTAGAAATACATCTTGGGAGGCCAGGTCTTCATATGTAACAGTTGCTTTGTGAATTTGGCTAATGCAGAAGAAATTAGCCTCTACAATTTAAAGGTATGTTATCCAGTTACGTTCTTCATGGCAATTAAAGTCAGACTCAGTTCTTTTAGCATTTCTGATGCAGCAACAGCAATGCTCAAACTGCTATCACCCGGGTGTTAGCTTCAGTACCCAGGCACATGACTTTGTGTATTTCCTGATAACATCAAGGAAATATTGGGTCACACACTATTTTAGGTATAGAAGAAATCAGTAACTCTGCCAAAATAGACACAGATTTAATCTTTGTGAGTAGACTCCAACACAGATTTCATGAGGGAGAACAAACTGTTCATCTATTACCTACCTGTAACTATTCAGACAAATATTCAGACTAGTCTGGGTAAGTGCTGGATCCACTGCTTGTCAATAGTCACACACTTGAACTCACATAAATAATAATCTGGATGATATATCAGGTTCATATATCATTTTGTCTTCCCAGAAGGATCCCGTGGAGTCGAGGTAACGCTACATATTCTAATTAGCCAGCAAGAAGCAAACCCAAACTTTTCTGTCAATTGCTTTTTAACAGTTTCTTTCACAAATTTCTCAGTGTAAGCCAAGACAGTGGAATTTCAAAATACTTGTCACCATATGTGCCCATACCATTTCTATGGCTTCCTCATTTGAAAAAAAAAAGTAGTGGGTGTTTCAGTATTCCTTCAAAGAGCAGTGAAATCCCAGCATGTTGCCAGGTCCCTCCATGTACTATTTTCCATGCAGTCAGGCTTACAGTGAAGCTCTGTCCCAAATTAATTTTGAAGGCTTTTTTCTTTTTAAAGTAAAGAGATTTACTTTATTGACTTCTTGATTTTTTTTTCCCCCAAATACTAGTTTTGTGGAAGAAACTGACAAATGCCCTTTGGGCAAAAAGAGAATATGGTTCTATTTTCAGAGAGGAAAAACTTAATGGCTCCTTAAGACTCTCTGTCATATTTGGTAACTCACTTTTAGACACAGAACCAGAAAGCATAAGCCTCTCTCAACACAATGGATTCCTATGGTCTGGGTTCTGGAAAGAGGAGGAATTGTGTCTGGAAAGATTTGTGAAATGATATGAGGATAGAAAACATTCTGTTTCCCAGCTGAAAGACTTTCTGAGTGGTAACAGATTTTACCAGTACTATCTGTGATGTTAGTTTGGTTTTCACAATTGATTTTATGCCTCCACCTACAAGGACTCAAGCAACAATAACTGAAATAATAGGAATATCATTAAGCACCTCCACTCCCCAAATTATCAATCATTAGTCCATGATAAGAGCTTCAAGGTCATATGCTTAGTCTGATGTAGCAAACTTTAATCCATTAAATCACTTTGGCTTTCTCCTCCAGAGAAGGCCTCTAGCAGTAGGGGCTTTTTCTCCAGCTACTCAAATAAAGTTTATCATTTTAGATAAAACGCAATTTTCTGAGCTACTCAGTGTGGTTGGGTTCTACAGAGCCTGTAGTTTTCTTCCAGGGTGCAGACACCAGGTTTCTCTCCAGGAGGGAACTGTGCAGTGATCTGGGTTGTTCTCCCCCTCAGTGTGCCTGGCTATTTCCTACACAGCTGGGAGACCTCTGCAGCAAAAGGGAGGTCCTTGTACACATCATATTTTGAAGAAATACAATTACTGCAGGGCATCATGTTTTTCTTCCAATTTATCAGAAGCAAGCTCCAAAATGACTATACAAACTCTCAGAGAAGCTGATTTTAATCACTCATGACTCATTTATAACTATGAATTAAATTTTCCAACTTTACAGCATTTATTTTGATTGCATTTTATAATGACAGTTGCTATCCTAGTTACCAAACACTAATTTATGATATAGGTTAATTTTGCGTTATTAATGAACTATCAAAAAGGCAGTGTGACTTATAGTACTGACATTTAGCAAGTCACTAAAATATCTAGAGAAGAAGTAAAAACTTCAGAGAGTTTCTTCTTTTCCTTTCATGAAAACAGAAAAGAACTGCAGATAGAAAAGTGAATTTTGTAAGAATATTTCCTCTTTTTTCATCCTCATGTGTTCCCTCATTCATGAATTTTAATTTTATATTATTTTCCATTCAATGAAAATACCTTAAACAAACAGTTAACAGCATGTGGATTGTCTTCCGGGAACACTGTCCATCAGATTTTTCTCATTTCATGGCAACATTCAAGCAATTAAGGTTTTAATGAGGCTGAAAATTTCCAGCCCAAATAATGTAATGAGTTTGACTATCTTCCAGAACAACTGTGGCACTAATGTAGGAATGCACTTAACCATATGCTTGAATTCATAACTGTGTTGTTGGGCAGCAGCTGTCTTCCTCTTAAGTGAGGTTTAAAACTCACACTTAACATTTGCTGAGCTTGGAGGGTTCATTGCCCCATTGCTTTGCCTGTGTGAGAAGCACGAGTACAATATTGCCATTTTCTCACGCCACGTTCTGCCCTCTCAATGTACTTATATCCACAAATTATTCAAATGAGACTTGATCCATTACTTATTTTCAGCTTTAAGATACCACTAAAGATGGCATAATTTTTCTCAAATGAGAAGTAAGTTAGATTATGTTACTTAAAAGAATATGAAAAATTAAACTGTATTGGCACCATGGACTGAGTTGTGCTGATGAGTATCAGGACTTCTAATTCTGTATCTGTGGTAAGTGAGAACCTTTCATTTCCTCTTCTTTTTAGAAGGGTTTTGCATCCTGATAAAAACAGTATTTGTTTTCCTAAAATGACTTAATACACATTATTTATTCGACTGTGAAATAAACATTCATCTTCAAAAATAAAGAACTAATTAGTTTGGGGCAATTGCCAGATACCAGCAGCATACTTTCCACAGCCACAGTAGCAAGAATTCTATGAAAATTATTCCACTATTTAGGTAACCATAGCACAATTGTCTTCAAGTTATTCTGCAAAAAAGATGCTGGCTTGCTGCCAGCACAACCATCATTTGTCCTAGCTGAGAAAGTAACTTCATAAATGCTTCAATTTTTTTTTTTCTGGTAGGAAAAAATAAGTAAAAGTGAAACAAACCACCAAAGAATTCTAAAAGTAATTTAAAGAAAAAGTGGCCAATTTTAAAATGTCACATGGACTGCAATTCTGAATGTGCTTCAGAGATAAACACAAAACTCCTTGAAATAAGAAAAATGTATTTTATTTGAATAGTGATTTCCTGTTTCATATTTATATGTTTGATTTAAATTTCAAGTATAAACAAACACAAAAAAATTAAATTAGCTAGTTCAGTAGCTTTTAAAATGGTATATTAACCTTACTTTGCATGATTAAGAGAAGGTATAGAATGATTCTTAAACATACTGTGTTTTAAACAACCTAGGCCAAATTAATCCTTACAGGAACTCAACAGAAGTGAAATGATCAATGAACTAATTAACCCTCTTGAATTGAACAGATAATTCAGTACAAATTAATATCACACTTTAAATATTAACTTCAGATCCTTAATTATTTACAGTTTTGGTGTATCTTTTCCATAGTGATATAATTAGCATAGCTATGTGGAGATATATAGTGATTTTAGAAGACGTTTGATTGCAAGATATATTTTTAGTCGAGTTTGTGTGTCTCTCAAGAAGTATGATAAACTTTGAAAGGAAAAGGCACTAAAAAAATCTTTTACTGTTGAAAGTAAAAAGCCTTTCCCAAAGCCTTTTGGGAAAATATTATGCATTCTTCACCATTAACCTATATAAAGAACAAACTTGGGCTCCTAACACAGGGATAAACTCCCTACACATAATTGCTAATTCTGCATAATACTACACTACAATATTGCTACACACAATACTAATCCTAACAGTCCAGTTTAAGTTTTGCAGCCTACCTAAATCCAAAAACCATTCCTAATTCAATACAGAATAGAATTCTCTGCTACCTGGTACCTCATAGAAGCAGACTTCCAACACAAGCATTCTCCTGAGTGCCGCTTAGATCCCAGGAACTGTATCATGCACTGTATGTCAGCTATAGTGAGAACTCAGCTTCTTTTTGCAGCTTCATCAGTAATCTTGAGCTTACCTTCTTCTGCAAGACTAACCTTTGCCTTGGCTTAGCGTTGGTTAAGAAGCCACTCACTGCAGAAGCTTGGTGTGGCAAGGAGAGATTAGGAGTCATGATTCAAAACCCACTTTATCATCCCTTTATAAATTAAAAACATGTTTTACCTAGTATTCTATGATTCTAACATCTCTAAACTTAACAGTCCTTCCAGCTAGAAAATCTTAATTATGAAAATGAGTTATTCTTCATTATTATCTAAAGATTAGTTTTGATCCAGCTTTTTAAACTCACTAGCTTTCATTTTACTTATTGTTGTAAATGTTTGTCAAACTGTAAATCAAACATGAACCTTAATACACATGGCATGGCAGCTAACTTAGCAGGGAAAGCACAGTTTCACATCATCCAAAGCATGGAAACCTTCTGGTTTTTATCAAAGAATGGTGGAATCATTGAAGCTGAAAGTGACCTCCATGTTTCACCTAGTCCTCCTGCTCTGAGCATGGCCATTGTCAAAGTTCTGAGCATGGCTATTGCTTAGGGTCTGGTTCAGCCAGGGTTTAAAACTCCCTAAGGGTAGCATTTTGCAGCTTCACCAGGTGCTCCTTTCCAACATCTAAACACTTATAAAAATTTGTCCTTTATCCAGTTAGGTTTTTCTTTGCTGCAGCTTCTGACTGTTGCCTTTTGTCCTTTCTGTTGTGCACCTCCAATGCAACACTCCCAGGTATCATCAGAGAGCTCCACTCAGGTAATAGGCAGCAGCAGTTACACTCCTCATCCTTCTCATCTCCAGGCTACACAAGGAGAGTTCCCTCTGCTCTTCTTGCTCATTATGATCTAATCATCAGCTCCCTAATCATCCTAATGATCTTGCACTTACGTGTCTCTGCAGTTAAATGTCTTTATAGCAGGGATCCCAATGCAATTCAAAGATGTGACCTGGGGGAAAAAAACCCTGCTGGCTCTGCTATCACAACCCTGGGTGTTGTTAACCTTCACAGCATCCAGAGTGATCTCTCTGCTTATTCATGTTCAGTTTGTTGTCTGCCCAGGGCTTTGCTGCAGAGCTGCTGTCCAGCCCCTCAGACCCCCTCAGAGCCCCTCCTTTACCCATGGCTGGGTGCACCCACACCAAGAGCAAGCCTGTGCATTGATCTGCATTGAAACCCACAATGCTCCTGTTTGCCTGACACAGGGGCCTTTCTCAACACAGCAAATAAATGTGATAAAATTCTTTACTGCTTATTCTATCAAACTTGATCAGGGTTTTTTTGGTGATGATAGCTTTTCACAGCACAATGTAATGTGGTAAAGCACTAAATATCAGTTTACAAAAATTAGCTCAAATTTTTTTTTAAATAAACAATTAATTTTTGCTTCTTTCAGAAGTCCAAATCATAGGCAGAATGTAGTATAAGTCTTAATATCATCCTTCACACAGCTTCACAAGCAGTCTGTGAACTTGTCATAGTGAAAGAGTCTCTCAGGTTGCAGAAGCCAAGCCCATAACCACCTTCTGCACATTGACTCATATCCTCCCCACAGCCCTTGGTGATCCTAAAAAGCAGATACAGCACAAGAATCTATTTTGCATTACTCTCCAAAACTTAGATATATATCTCATTACACACTGAATCTTTGCACTTTACATTTACCTCATTCTTTGTATTGTCTGAAACTGAATTTCTAATATTACCATTTTAGTTCATCTTTGTAAAGCTGTCTTAAAATATGCTGTTCCTTTTCGAGTTGCTTTCCAAAATAAGCTTCTTACAGACATTTACTATCTAAATCAAATTAATTAAATTGAATCTTCTTTTGTAGTAAAGGAAGACAAATAGGGTGAGAAATGCAAATACTAACACATAATCACTTCTCCATCAAAGGCTTTTTCTCCCAGTACGCTTTCTGAAAAATTACATATGCAATGCAAATGAAAAATAGTTGATATACAAACAATTAGATTATATACAGCTTTATTTAACTCTCATTTTTTCATGTTTAAAACATTTCTAAATGCTGCTTCCTCTTTGCAGAGAAAGGCCTTTGAAACATAAATATCTTATTTTAGAGCTGCAGAATTGTTCAGATTTTAACTGCTTATGTCCTCTTTTATTTTTTATGTCAGTGGAATGTATATACTTTATTTGCAGTCACAGAGAAAGAAATACTTTCACGATCTGTTTGTCATAGAAAGAAATATTTTCGTGATCTGTTTGTCGTATTGACGAATAGATCAGATGTAAAAAGGGTCTTACAATGAAAAGGGACAGCTTCAATTGTATAAGCAATATTATTGCTGCAGACTTTAGACTTGCAGAAGTTATTTGTCTAAATACATGGAGCTATGACTACAGAAAAAAAATCTATCTTTTAAAAACTACTTGCTTAGAATAAAATAAATTTAAAAATTAATGGGATTAAACTATGATGTAATGATATTTATGTTGCCACTGCTCCATACTAGTGTTATTGCATAAAAGGGAATTCTGAGACCAATGTTGCATTCAAAATCACATTATAGGCAGGAAAGAAAACACTATATGGAAGCCAAGAATTTATTATTAGTCTAATGGAAATCTCAATGCTAATTACAATATAACAGACAGTTACTAAGATTAGTCTAGTCACAATAATACTTCCTGCTACAGTACAAATTATCTGATCAGTTCAGAATAACAATAATAATGGAGTCAAAACTGTTATACAAAACCTTCCTAGTATCTAGCTCTGCTCTGCTGTTGGTCTCTCCCATGGGCTTTCATGTTTGGTCCTGTATTTGGTGGCATTAGTACTGCTTGAAAAAAAGAGGGCTGCAGCAAGCCATCAGCATTCATCCCCTTTGCCAAGGCAGAGCTGGTGTTCAGGTTGGAGTTCCTTCTTTGGTGGAAGGAGGTGTATGATGTTGATGGTTTCTTCCTCCCTACTATGAGACCCCCTCACTTGGGGCAGTTTTTCAAGACCAGTCCTGCGAGTTCCTGCCTCATTGCCCTGCAACTCCATTTTACATTCTGATTTCTGTATATGGTGAGCTTTGTTCTTTCAGCCCTTTTGGCTTGGTCCAGCTCTCAAACAGCACTTCCTTACCAACTACTGGTGACCTCCTTACAGCACTGGGGGCCCCAGCAGGACAACATCCCAAGCACTCTCTTTTCGCCCTCTGCTCTCACATTTGGCATCCTGTACTCCCATTTGCAACATCTCTGCTGTCACACCGTGACAATGCTCCTCTGCACTGCACCATTCTGTGAGGGTCACAAATACATCATTATACACAGAATAACCACCTGCTAATAGTATCTCTAGAAAAATTCTAATTATCTCTCTTTTCCAGGTGTTAGTGAGTATATATGTTCTATTTAAGAAGTGTGAACTTCTAACATAAGCTTTAAAATTCTTCTTAAAGGGAAACTCTGATAATTTGAACACTTCAAGATGTAACTTGTAGGGGCTTTCTGGACTGGGTACTTCAAATTCTGTTCTGACCAACGTAATGCAATAAATGTGAAACAACTAAATCACAGCAGAGAGCTGAAGAATAGTTGGCACACAGTTATTATTAATAGTTCTCTGAATTCCCTTTGTGCTCTGCACTGTCTTAACACTGGAATTGTTCCTGCCTCAAAGAGATTAAATTAGGCTAAGGTTCAACATGTGGATTTTAAAGATAACTACAGAGGATGGGTAACAGAGAGCACACAGAAAACAAATAATGCTGGATAATTACTTCTATTGATAAAATCTGTGAATGGAGACAATGCAATGTAATACATCTAGATTTTACTAAAGGATTTGATATAATTTCTCACCAAATGATGTGTTGATTAAAAATTAGCACTATACAAAATCAATGCTGCACATGGTAAAAAGAATATGATTCAGAAAGTAATTCTAGAGAGCATCTATAATGGTGTGTTTCAAGATCAGTTCTATTCAATATATTTATCCTTTACTGGGAAACTTCACAGATAAAACATAATGGAGACCATTATAAGGAAAAGAAGTAGGTCAATCAAGTGATTGGGATTTTGTGGTAAACTGGGTTCCCTGGAATAATGGTGCAGTGTAGTTCAGTGCAAACACATGCCTATAAGATGCAAAGATATGGATCATTCACTGAATATACAAAGCCCTGTTTTAGAGAGCAGCATGTTGAACACAAAATTGGAGACAAGATGGATAGCAGCTTTAAACAGTTTATAGTGCTGTAGAACAGGAGATGAGTTATAGCCCAGTCCCCAAGCACAGACTGGCCAAAAGCAGCAGATACTGTTTTCAAGAGGCCTTGGGAAATACAGAACAGGAGTTTGAGTGTCTCAGGAGAATTAAATCAATGCGCCTAGACCAGGAAAATTTTTCCCCGTTGACAAACAATATTTTGTACACATGAGTTTAAACAATAAAAACTTTTAAGGGATTGGCTGCAAGACAACTTACAGCAAGGAAAACTACCCTTCCTCAGAACACACTGACTGCAGTCCACTCTTCTTTTAATCATCCCCCTTTTCATCTTATAATGCACCTAGTCAGGAATGGAGTTGATGTCCCAAAAGACAGAGCTTGGCTGGTGCTGCATCAGTTTTACCCTGTCACCAGTCCGTGGTGGTTCGGAGAAGCCAGAAATGCCCTAAGCTGATGTTTGCAACTGCACCCGGCTGCTCAGCACCCCCTGGCCGCTGGGCTGGCTCGCAGCTGCTCCTGCCAGCTGTGCTCTCTGCCAGCTGTGCCCTCAGCTGTGTTTGCTGCCCGTGGGCTGCTCCGCCGTGCCTCTAGGGCACAGCGCCTGCTCGGCACTCTCAGCTGCAGGCTGCTCCCATGTTTGGCTGGATTATTTCAGCTGGGGTGTTTCAGCTCATAGGGAAGCTTCAGTGGTGTGCAGGGATGTGATAAAGTCATTACCACAGAAAGAATAGTCCCTAGATACTATCTCTTAAAGATAAATTCAGTCACTCCTTGGGATTATTTTTGTCAGCTCTTCCTACTTCAGCAATTTGCTGTAGATTTGTAGGATTGTCCAGGCTTTACCCATTCCTACACCTTACCTGATTTTAACAGAAATGTTGTCAATATTCCAAAATACCTATGAAATGTAAATATGTTAAAGCCTGACATGTTGTCTGTTGAAGTCAGTAGTTCCCACTGTTCCACAGGTGTCCAGAGTGGGTGTGCCCTTCACCACAACCTGCAACTCCCAAGGAAGGCCCACTGGTCCCTGAACAGCTTACTGAGCAGAAATAAAGCCTAGAAGTTAATGCATCCCAGCACTTGCATGTAACAGAACAAACAGTAAAAATGTAATGCTTATAAAAATAAAGTTTCAGATTGTAGTGGGGTTTTAAGGTAGGTTGTTTTGGTTTGTTTGTTTGTTGTGTTTGTTTGTGGGGTTTTTTTGTTGGACCATAAATTGTTTTCATTCCTTGTTTTTCTTTTAGGTTCAGCTACACAGTTTGAACATCCAACTTTTCTGTCTGTAGCATTTGCTGCAGTACTGAAGCAACAGGAAAAGAGCAAACTTGTTAGGCAACATCAGTAAGACTGATCACTTGCCTATTTTTGGCTGGTTGTCAGAGCAAGATAAAGGAACCAGTTATCTCACAAGCTAACCTTTAATGATACCCTGCAGTGCTACTATAGATCACTTAGCTGAGCCAGCAGTTAGAGGGTCATTGCTGTCATAAATAAATACAGGATGCAAATATTTCCCGAATTTAATGCTTAAACTATTGCTTTTCACTTCTTCTTCAGATCAATTTTATTTAAAAACACCATTTCAAAGAGATCTAAAAACCAGCTCTAAAACTAGTCTAAGGATTATGTGGTTCCCAAAGCCAGTCCAGGTTGAAAGAACCATAATTTGAATGGGAAGAAGGAAAAGCTCTAAAACTACTGCTCTGTAACCAACTGTGCTATTCTGAACAGTGCTGATAGGAACACCATAGTTCATTTTCATGTCATGTAAGAACATATTCACACACAACTATTGTGTCTCTTCCTATCTGTTGACAAAACTTTTATAGGTTATAGTGTGAATAGCATAAAATAATTCATCCTTGTGACTGGTTTTGCAGTGTTTTAGTTTATATTACTTTCCTGCAGCACAATGCATTTCATGCTGAAGTGGCGTGCCTGGGGACTTCTGGGCATCAATTCCTGGGATCCAAAGGACCATCTCAAGAGGAGCCCTCCCTCCTATATTTTCTTGCTGATTCATTTAGGGGGAAAAATTTCACAGTGAGAATTGCTATTCATTCCAGTATGCTGCCTGATGACCTGAATAACTGCAATTTAGAATCAGTTGAAACTCCTTGGATGAGGAGGAGTTTCATCTGGTATTAAAGCCTACAGGGTAGGTATGCATGTGGGGAAGGTGTCTAGGCTTCTGCTGTGATAAGTGAGATCTAGCAAATGCTAGCAGTGGAATCCAGGCTGGGGTAGAGCCGGCCAGAAGGAGGAGCCTGCTTCAGTGTGGGTGATGCACTCTGGAGGTGTCGTTGTCTGCAGTGGTGGCAAGGAGCACCCCTGCTCATGTCCAAGTCTGGGCTGCAGATACTACATTTAAACATGAAGAATCTCACTACAGGTCTTTTATTTCTTGTGTTCAGTAAGACCAACAAAAGCAGAGCACATAGCAATAATCCTGTAGCAATTTATAGTAATAAATGGTCTAAAACAAATAGCATTAAGAAAAGGAACTGCAGTAGGTTTGACTTGTTAAACATATGCAAGCATCGGTTGCATAGGAACTAACACATAAAACTCATTGTAATTGTGTCAGTTATAATAGCAGCTACAGGAAATATAAATTTCATACTCTCTCTAAATTAGAGTCTTCTGTTTTCTAGAGGTGGAAAAGAAGAAACCATGAAGAAAACATTTGCAGTTTAGGGGTGGATTGTGAGATCTACTTATAAAAAGATAATTATTGCTTTTTAAGGTTTAGCAGAAGATATGCTTATTAAGCTTAGTAATGGCTCTATTAAAAACACAAAGCCAAATAATCAACAGTTGTCCCTCCTCGCAAGAGTAACAATTAAAGGATGTAATCTAGAGCAGTAAAAGGAATAACAGCAAAGTAGACAAAAGTGAGAGAGAAACCACTTTGCTTGGAAACTTAATATTGCAGAACAAAAGGGTATTGAAGAATATCTGAAGTAACCATAATGCTTACTGTTGAGAATATCTGCCAAGACAGTGAGTATCATTAAACAAAAACTGAAGTCACATTTAACAGCATACTGCTTTTCTTCATAAAGCAACATTTCAGTAATTGCTGATCTGACCTCTGCACCTCAAAACAAAACATCACAACAGTATTACAAATGTAACATTTGGAATTTGAGAATCGATTCATTGTCCCATAAAAATTATCAGTAATAGGCTAAACTGATAATGCGGAAAGAGGAGCACTAGGAGTATTTTAACATTCTGCTGGGAGTGTTGGATTCACATTGTCTCTCCAGATGTTTGAAAGTTTTTCAAATTTCTGTTAGGAATGAGGTTTTGCAGGGAAAAAGATACATCATGCATGCTCCCTGATGTGTAAGGATTAGCTCAAACAAAAATAAAAAGCCAAAATTTCTCTAATGTATTTTTTTCTGATTTCTTTCTGTCCTTTCAAATGTTCTATTAATCTTTAGGGAACGCTTCAAACAATTTTCAGATTATTTAGCCAAACTGCTGGGCTAAATTGGACCTTGTCTAATTTAGAAAGTAATACAGTGCAATAGGACCAAACTACTGGGAAAGGCCAGGTGCTGAAGCACCAACAGCAACCCCATGCCCTTTATGGGTGATCTACTTCCATACCGCATGAATGCTCCTTGATGGCTGGGATGCATTCCATCCTGCCTTTGACAGCCTATTCTAGTTTAGCTTATGTGAAAAAGATGCACTTCACGTGCCCCTAGACCCAAGTGCAGTAAGTGGAGGCAGTCAGGAGGTTCACTTCAAAAGCTTGCTCCTTGTCTGAACTAAAATGCTATCACAGGGGCACTTTTGTCCTATACACTACTTGCAGAGAAGTCAGTAGGAACTTTATGCACCATCCAAACAATGAAATTGAGTCCTCAGACAAATTAAAAACAAGAATGTATACAAATATTTTATATAACAGTTGTTTCATAATCTCCTGTAAAATCTTTAATAAAACATCCTGTTTTTCTATATTTATTGCCAGCTTGACATGAACATTTAATGTGCAAGTCTATTTTATGAATATATAAATAGCTACATTTTCAAAACAGAATCCAAATGGGTATCTGCCAGTGATCAAGAAAGAAAGAAAGAAAGAAAGATAGTTATAACACATCCAAAGTACTGTCTTCTGGTAAATGTACACAGGAGAACGTTAATCCACTAGAAAAGAACTCTTGAAGACATAACAGTCATCTTTAAATTGTTGCTTCATGGTTTGAAGCTTCCCTTAGGTGCTGAAAGGCAGGGAATGCATGTGTCAGACAGGCAAACAGACTTGGCATCTCACCGGAAATACTGTTTAACTTCCATTGCTTTTCAGCTGCCTATAAATTCCAGACATTTTAAGTTAGAGTTTCTCAAACACCTTCTCCTTTTCTAGCCTCTAAACCTCTATGATCACATGAAACAAATTAAGAAATAATGAAATGCTGTATAGTTTGTGCACTATATTATTTTCTTTTATGTGTTACTAAAAGAATTGTTTCTTTTCTGCAGTTAAGTACAGTACTTCCAGCTGCTTGATGTAAAAACACATCAGTGTTATGGAACTGTTCTTTTGTCTTTCCCAACTTGGCAATTGCTCAGAACAGCTTTCCCATCAGGCTTTGCCCGTGGAAGGAAAAAGAGAGGAACATTGCTTGTATCTTCAAAATTATTGTGTGAAATTTTATATATATATATGTGTACATATGCATATATATAGATCCCATAATTGCCATGCTTTTTATCTCAGCTTTCTCAGATTTATTCTCCAGAAAGCATAATCAGGTGGTGAAAAAACTGATCAACGCTCTTTCAAAAAGCTGAGAAAAGTATTTCTTTCCTTTTTGCTTCCTCCAAATTCATATTGAAATTTCTGTATTTTATCTGGGCCTAATTTCTTTTTTTTTTTTGCTTAATACTAGGAATTTAGAGACCTTTTATGGATGATTGAGAAGCTATCATGGCATCATGGTCTACCAAAGAAGTATTACAAATCTATGATCTTGACTCTTGATATAGAGGGGAAATGCTCCAAAATGGCATTATTACTGCTCAGAGAAAGTATTAGGACAAATATTTAAAAGAAAAGGTTCAGACAGACCTAAAATTGGAAACCATGGCAGAACTGAGAAGAATTTCATCATCCGCCATCATCTATTGATAAAGAGAGGATCTGCAGAAGGCAACTAGCAACTGAGAAAGTATTTTTTTACTTTTAGTAATGGATATTCAACAACCACAGATGTCCTGTTAAGCAAACACCTCACTTGGCAGACACAATGTAGTCTCATCACTCCTAACCATGAAAGATCAACTGAGTGACATCTGTGGGGACAGCATGAAATAAAGGGCCAAAGAAAGGGTAGAATTTTGAGGAGCTTGCCTGATGTGAGCAACCTTCCAGGTGTGTATTTCAGTATCCCAAAACACCAAGCTCTGTGTTCCTTTGTAATCTTGTTTGATAAGTGAGAAAAGTATTTATTCTCCAAATAATCCCTGTGTCTGCAGGAGTTTGAGATCAGCAGCACATTTAATTTCCACACACCCCCATTATCTCTCCTCCACACGTGTGTTTTTGTGGGGGAGAGGGAGGGAAAAGTCTGGAGGAAGCAGCACAGTCCTGAGCTATTGGCAAGAGAATGGAAAGATCTTATTGTATCCACAGGCGCTGGACTTTGGTCTCACCAAAACGGGAGGTGGGGCTGCTATCAAGTACTTGTGAAATTGCCTGAACCAAGAAGGAGTGGATAGAGCAGAAAACTTAGCAGGGAGCTTTGCTTTACAAATAGCACCCCAAAATGGTTTTGGTACATCCTTGAAGCTCCATTATATTTGAGCACAAGCTACAGCTGCAACAACCCCCCAGGCAAAGTTCAGTGAACAGAAAGGACACACAACTCGCATTACTTTTGGAATTTTTTTTTTCCATTTAGGTCTTTATCTGTGGTGAAACTGCAACAGCCTTTAGAGAGTGTCTACACAATCCCTTCTGGGTCACCAGGAAAAGCCTCACCATCTGTCTCAGGCCTGGAACTGCTCAGAATAGCTCCAAGGCTCTGCTCCTGCTATCCGTGCACCTCTCTCTGCCTCTGCACTCTCAGGGCTTCTCCAGCTGACTGCACTGCTCCCAGGAAAGGGCATTTTCCTGCCCTCCCTCCTTCATGGCTTTCACTGAGCATAGCAGTCAGGACAGTGCACAGGAGTGTTTGGGGACCACCAGGCTTGCTATTTGTGTTGTCTCCCTAAAGGTCACAAGGCTTGCTCATTTCATTGAGTGACGTAACAGGAGAGGACACCAGAATGCTCTACTGCACATTGTTTTTCTTTGAGATACTTGTAGGATGACTTCTTGGTAGCCATGAGGCAGTGGCTGCCAAATCTGGGGCAAGACCTGGGAGCATTGCTAGAGCTTATTGTTATATAAACAGCACCCTGCATCTGTGCTAGTTTTAATCCTTGTAGTTTTTAGGCCCTAGAGAGAGACCCCACGTTTGTTGGCACATCCTCTGGCAGCTGTATTTCTCTCTTTGGATGGAAATGTGCCCCACAAGAGAAAGCCCTGGCAGTCTCCTTCCCTCTGAGCACAGTAGGTTCATCTCACCTTCATTTCATAATCCTCCACTGCAGTATTTACATTTGATGCATTTGCAGTGAGCACAGTGGCAAGTCCCTAGCCAAGGTCTCTGTGGGTCCCTACTGAGGCTCCAGACACCTGCCCCATGGATCTGGGAGCAGGGAAGCCAAGGTGCCACTCTCCAGCCCAGGCCATGGACCCTGCACTGGGAGGCATCCCAGGAGAGGTTGCATTCTGGCTTGCATGATGGTGCTGAGCCCTGATGTCTGACTGTTCCTATATCCACCCCCAGTCACAGGGGACACTGGCATTCGTGGGTGTCACACTCACCTTTCTGTGTCAGCAGCTGTGTGCTTTTTGTCCCTGGGCAAGGGCTGAGGGCCAGGAACAGCATCACTGCTTCCCAGAGCCAGGCACCAGCTCTGCTGTGGGAGACTTGTTGTCTGCCTCATGCACACTCTAGATATTTTTCATCTTTGTTGCAGACCTCTTGGCAACATGAGTGGCAAATAGTCCCTGCATGAGAATGGCAATGAATTGCTTTAATTTTCAGGTAGATTCAGGTTCCACCTGGTGATAAGAAAAAGTAATTACCAAAGCCTTTACAAGAAGTTATTCAAATATATTCAAAATATATTACATGCCAATATTTACCAAAAATCTGATCATATCTATGATATTTTATAATCTTTGTAGCTATGTGGAGACCCCCAAAAGCACTGACTTGTCACAGAAATCCCCACGTTTTTGCAAAAAACCTACAAAATGTCCTTTCATTATTCGTAATTGTGAACCCAAGAGAGACTGCTGTGATCACTTGGCATAACACAGGCTAGGGATACAGTTCCAAAAAACTCCTGAACTACTGAGCAACAGCATTTCTTTTAGAAAAACATCAACTTCTCTTTTAAAAATTTCTACTGCAGAAGAATTTACCATAGTTTTTGAAAAGATGTTCCAACAATTAAAATATCAATTAAATATTTTAATATATTAAAATTTGTGTCATTTCAATAACAGACACCAAATCTTACCTTTGCTACTTTAAAGAACTTCTGCCATTGCATTTCTGCCCCTGTAGGTACACTGAAACTCTCATGGGACTGAGCCTCCTCCTGGCCATTAGAGAAAGACCGAGCATTCACGAGGAAACTGCCCTGTTTTTGGCAGCCTTTTAGACATTGTTGTGGCTTTACTTTGTGGTAAGCTTGTTTATTTCAGTATATTCCACATATCTCTGACACCAGATTGGGATGGAGTGTTGCAACAAGATGGTGTCTGTATGACAAACAGATGAGTTATAGCACCTCTGTCTTTACTTGTCTGTGTATCTGAGGTTGCTCTACCTCCTTTTTGATTAAACTTTCCATTGGGAGCTCATGCTCAGGTCCAAGAAGCTCCCAAATCTCCTCCAGTGTCTCCTTTGCTCTAGCAGAGTCATATCTTCTTTTGTCTCTTATTCGTTCCAAGACATGCAATACTTCATCTGGCCATATCAAAACAGATTTTTTGTGTTTGGCTTACTGAGTACAGGCTTACTGGCTTACTGAGCAGGGCTCTCTGTGCATGTCTCCTAAATTTAATTTGCTTTGCTTCAGTCAGTGTAGATGATTCAGGCTACCACCATCTTTTCGTGTTACACAAAATCAACATAAACATTCATCAACAAAACAAATTCTTGTTTTGCAAGAATGGACAGTGGGGATCCTTTGAGATTAAACCTAAAATCATCCATTTTAGATGAAAAAAAAAATGAAGCGTACATGGAGTAGAATGGAGAATGTTTATTTTCCCTTTCTCCACAGAAGAGAAGCCTAATGACATATTCTTAGGGGTCACTGTACTTTGGCTGGGGAATTTTTGTGTTCTCTATGGCTTTGTAAGGCAGAAGCATAGAATCACCAGGGTTTTGAAATGCAAAGTAAGATTTTTCCCTTTACATTTCAACTCCTTCAGATTCTGAGGGACTCAGCTGGTGGGTTTTATGGCTAACAAAGGCAGAATGGAGAAAGCAGCTGACTACCAATGCTTTTAAAACCCAGCCTGAGAAGTTCTCATTCCACTGAAAATCTGTATCTGTAATAAATATAATCCACACCAACATTTGGGGAAGTTCATTCTTTAATCCAATCTAACCTTAAAAGACAGTAACATATTTGTCTGTAGATTCTTGGGTTTGCCTCATACCCCTTTTAACAGGTGATCAGTATTTTTTGTTGAAGATGTTATCCTTTTCACAAGAAGAAAAAAGAAATTGTTGGAATTGTTGGAAGATGTTATCCTTTTCACAAGAAGAAAAAAGAAATTGTTGGAATTGTTGGAAGATGTTATCCTTTTCACAAGAAGAAAAAAGAAATTGTTGGAATGGGAAGGAACAAACAGTGTAACCAAAAAAATTTTCAAAGAAGTGCAAATGATCCATTACACCTGCATCTCAATGCTCAGAGAGGATAAATAGCCAGATACACACACGTGGCCACACAAACTCCGTTTTTCTTTGATGCCCCTATTACAAATGCTGACCAAGGGCTGTCTTGCTTACATTTAAAATAAATATGTGAAATCAGAGCCCAAGGCAGATGTATTACTGACTAGTGATTTCCTGTTGTGTTCACTGAAGCTACAAGGCCCAGAATAACAAGAAAGGAATAAAATCCAAGTTGTAATACAAGCTTGAACAGCATGTTGATGCTGGTAGGAGTGTATTTTTCTGCACTTATTTCATTAACACATATGTGCAGGTGCCAGCTTAGTCACTAATTTCACAGAAAACTTGTGAGCACTGGCTGAATCCACGTCTATCCAGCAAAGAGCTCTTTATGGAGGTGACATCTCCATTGCTCTCCAGCCACATCTGTGCTCCAGTCTCCACACCAGTCTCCTTTTTCACCATTTGTCAGCAAATTCACCACCTCCCCTGTCCCACTCCTGCTTTTACCCACACTGTAAGGTGGATTAGAGAGAAACCCACTGAACCAAAAAAATCCCCACTCACAAACTACGCAAATTCTGTCCCCCAGTCCAGGCCAGGGTGTTTACAAATTTGCTTTCTCTAATACATTGGTCTCTTGCTCTCTCCCTTTGCCCTTTTGCCATGGTGAGGAACTAACACCCTCATATTTGGAGGAAAACTGAGAGCAGGTACCTCCTTGATGCCATTGGTGCAAAGACACATGGAAGAGAGAGGATTCTGCACAGAACTGGTCTGCTTTATTGGTCCCCATCCATCCCACATTGTCAAGCAATCCAACAGTTTTCTCTGTTTATGTCTGCAACATCCTTGGGGTGAACAGGCACGGACCTCTCACAGGCAGCAGGAGAGGATGACTGGCAGTGTGGCCAAGCCCAAGACAATGTCTGTGGCCAGCAGCCCCTGGACCAGCATCTCCTGTGCTGCTGGAGCCCCAGGTGGTTGCCCTGCTCTGGGATCTCCAGTGCAGAGCTATGACACACGGTGTAGACTCATCCTTTGGCCCTCTGCTCTTCCTCAGGTTTGTGCAGCAAGCACTGCTCTGGCTGGCTGCCTTATGATGCTGTCTGCTCCAACAGAGGTTCTCCTCCTTTCCTCTGGCCCAAATAGACAGCTCTCACAAACCCTGCTAACATCATTCCTCTGCACGAGGACTTTTGTTTGCACAGTCCATAGACTCAGTGGCACACTTTTCAAGCGTTTATTTCATCCAGGACTGTAGTCATGTGCTGTATTCTACAACAATGAAGATGGTTAGTTCATCTGTCACCTTGAATCCTCCTTCACCCCACTGCCCATGTTCTGCTCTTCCTCAGCCCTTTCTCACCATCTTCAGCCACACCTTTTTGTAGTATCTTATTTTCTGCAGCTTCTTCCCACAAAAAAGCTGATGTGTAAGTTGCTTTCTCCATGCTGTGCACAGCAAACATATCTCACATCAGATCTCACTGCAAGCAGCAAGGGCTCTGGAGAGACCCAAGTCATAAGGCTCCTCCACAAGGCCCAGATCACTTTGAGAAAGACATGCCCAGGCTGCAATCACATTTCAGGATGGAGACAAAAGTGAGTGATCACTACAGTTATAGATCTTGTAGTCTGGGACAATGGGCTGATTTTTTAGATATGATAATATAGTACTTCACATAATATTGTATTAATATTTATTAGATTATATATGATATGTACTGCATATTAATGGCAGGTTATGTATTGGACTATGGAAATTAATTGGTTGTTCCCCTTTTTTTCCTACTATAGCTTTGAAAAAAACTCAAACAGTGTGTGCTGTGTACAATATGATCCCATTGAAAACATTTCCAAATATTATCTCCATCTGTGGTGAGACAGAATTTTCAGGATGATTTCTTCTATGCTATTTTGAACACACATCAATTTATGTTAAAACTCATTAATTACTACTGAAAATTTTATTTGAAGAATACTGAGTTACAAAGAGGACTTATGTAAACATAAGAAAAGATCAGTCATCAGTCATCAGATTCATATACAATGTTTTAATGACTAATTTTTTTTTACATTAAAATCAAAGTGAGATCAATATCTGAGGGCCAAGGATGCTAAATTAAGTCAGTGTGTTCTGACCATTCTAGTAAAACTTAATGTTGAGTTCCTGAGTAAGTGGAGCAGAAATACGCAAAACCAGTTTCTGTGGAAAAAAAGAGATACAAAACAATGAATTATGTTGATGTAAAAAAAAAACGCAGTTCAAAATAGAGATTAAGAAGTGAAACTTGAGTTTAGCTCGTCATGATTTCTTTCATATATATCTGGTAGGTGAGACTAACTTGATGGCAGTATGCATCTTCCTACTGTTGTATCCAATTCAACATCCCTTTTAGAAATTCAATAATGATTTAACATTAATTAATTACTTGAATTAAATATTAAATTATGAATACAATATCTGTCCTGCTCTCTCTCTGTTCAATGTTAAATTTAATGTATTTTGTGCTACTCACGTAATTTCCATTTTCAGGACCTCACCAGTTTTATCTTTAGGTTTCAGAATAATAATAATCTCTTAAAATGCACAATATCCATTCACACCTCTATGCCAGCCCACACATCCATGTTAACATTACTCTAACAGTCTGTGCTTACTTAAATCACTTCTTCAAAGTATCTAATATTTTCGTCTTCCATCAGAAAAGTTCTCTACCACGGCTTAGTGAGTTGGAATTCCACTTCTTGAATAATTTGCCTTTTCCTCACATACAGGGAAACAGCCAGACAAAAGTACTGCAAACCCATCCAAACACTAACCTGAAAATTGCCAGGCAGCCAGAGAGGCTGCTCCAGACTGCAATACTGCATGGACATTGGGAGGTATGGATGTTAGGAACCACTTCCCAGCAGGGAACGTGGGAAGTGTGAGAAAAAAACCCTTCCCTATGCCCATTGTCAGCACAAGCCTGACCAACAGATGCACCCTTCCAACATCCCTGCTGCAATCACTGTACAGTTGCTTAAGGCATGAGACTCCACAGGAATAAAGGAGATAACAGACTCCTAATAATAGAAAGATTCTGTGATATTGCAAATGTCAGATCGGGGTAGCACTGCATGAATCAGAGAGAAAGAAGTGGCTTATTACTAAGCAACCTGTTTCTATTTATATACAAATAAATATGGCTCAATAAGCACTTAAGCACTGCAATTAAGTAAATTTGCTTTCTGTAAAGCAAAACCAATATGGTAGAAGTTACTTTCTACTGTAGCCCTTTAAACAGTGGGGTCTCTGCTTGTAAAAATATTATACAAAATGTAATCTCAGTAAGCCTGTAAGAAAGTAGCAAATTTTCCCTTTGAATTTTATTTTTTTAATTACATGAATAAGTTTTCAAGATCTAAACCCAAGCTGCTGCTAGTGCTCTTTTTTATTTTTTTTTTATTAGAGGGTCAAACATGAGAGGAATATAGGTAGTGACATTGTAACATCTGTACAGGGATGGTGGGAGAGGTTTGACTGAATGTCTTAGAATTGTGAGAGAATATATTTAGCTGGTGTAGAAAATATAGCTTTTTTTCAGTTTTAGATTCCTACAACATCAGTTTGTTGGGTTTTTTCCTCCAGCATTTCAAGCAGATCTTAAGTCACTCAGATAATCTTTTGCTCTAAAATAAATTTTTAAATTATATTTTTGAGACAAGCTTATTAGTTTTTTAAAATCATCTTTGTATGGGCAGTTAGTCTGCAGTTATCTTCTGGATTTCTGTGATTGGTACCTCCAAGCACATCTCAATGGAATGTTTTCTTTACCTTGCCACATTTATGTTGCTTTCAGCTTGCTTAGAGGCTGTTAAGCAGTTTCTTCCCTTGAGGCAATACTGATTACGTTTATTTATGACATTGTCTCAGAAAGTGAGATTTTTACAATTCTCCAAGGCAGAAATTTATTCTCAGCAATTTTCCTCCTTTACAGATTCCCTCAATAAAATAAATGGTAGTCCCAGGTATATATAATGGGGATCACTCTTTGGTTACAAATGAAACTTAATCACTAAGCCAAGTGCGTAGGGTAACACAAGATGTGACATCCACTACTCGTTGCCTCAGTTATCTTTCACTGCATGATGATTTAGTGGCATTTTGCAGTGTTAACACCAGGAGTTCCCTGGATGCAGACCAGTGCTGAGATGTGAGTACACATCTCATACAGAGTGAGAATGACCACTTCAGCTTGGTGGCAGGTGACAGATACGGGACAAGTGGCCAGAGGAAAGGAAGTAAAAGGTTTTGCTCCTCTTATCTATACTCCTGTGCAAAAGAAAATTGGGACCACAGAGGCTGTTGCTACTTAGGGTTTATAAGGGGTGTTCAGTCCATCCTCTCTGGAATTATCCCTGTGTTGGTGCCAGAAGAGCACTGCACAAGCAAGTCATGCATCTTGTTCTGGAAATGAGGCTTGGCACTTTAAGATGCTGAAATTTTACCTCTTTGGAAGATAGGGAGGTTGGCTTCTTGGAGCCAATTACACCGGAATAATTTCTGGACACAAAGTAATTGTGAGAAAAAAATCACAACACTTCTTTTCAGCAGCTGATAAAAAACTTTGACAAGTTTTCTCATTTTATCAAAGTGATAAGAATGCCCATAAAACTGCTAACTGTGCTCTCAGCTCATGGACCTGTATCTTCTTTCCAGTATTTCATTATTTCATTACTTTAAAAATGTGTAGAAGAGGCAGACATTAAGTAAAAATAAGAGTGCATGTACAATTGCAAAGATTAAAGTTCCCTAAAAGAGCTCTTGCTTCTGCTTTTTTTTTTTTTTTTTTTTTTCTTTCTCTCTCCTACATGTCAGACAGTTGTATCAAGAATTGGTGTCTGGTTATACTTGAAAATATAAATGACTGTGGATGAGAAATAGTTCCTGTCCTTCACTGACTTCATCTCTCTTCACTGTTCTTCACCCTCCTTTCCCTAAGTTTTTTCTTGACCTCTCAGTTCAGGTCTTACCCCACTCATCTCATAAGACACAGCATCTCCACGGATGGATCTTCCATTCAGAGACACAGCTTGAGGTCTCAGTTTCAGGCCAAGAATGGTAATTTTGTTGTACTTGAGAGTGTCAGCTCCACGGTAGCCATTTTTAACTATTTCAGTCTTCAGGCTTCCCTGAAAAAAGCCACAGAGAAAACTTTAGGATAATGACAGCTCTTTAGAGGTGACTTGCTGCACACTGTAACAAGATGCCATCCTTGTCAATGAACATAAAGAATGTCTTCCAATGTAGACATTGAAGTCATAAAGGAAAAAAAACCAACAGTCATATTAATTTGCACATAAGAAAGGTTTCATGTATGATTATAAACTAAGAAAGTAAATAGCATTTACAGCATTCATTGGATTACAAACAGAAAAACATATCCAAGAAGACATTTTTCTGCTTTTAATCAATGTAAATTTTGTTCTTGTAACCATTACAGAGTACAGTGGCATATGCAAAGCCAAAATCCAGATACAGAGATTCAATTAGTGACCTTAAGACAGATTTAATTAACATCCAAAACTTACTGCTTTAAAACACTAGTATCTTCCACAAATATCAGCTGCTAGATGTTTTGCCCCTATTTTATGTACCACATCTGCTACAAATCCCTGTTATATATATCCCAGCTTTAAGGAGACTAAAGGAACATTGTATGTCCACAGAGCTTTGTTGTACTTTTCATTTACTATACATCCCATATTTAGGGGTGTACCAAGAGGATATACAATATCACTAAACTAATTAATTTGGATCACCAGTGACTGTAATTTCCTATACATGCAATGAAGAGGAATCATTACATTTGTTACGTGATCAAAGTTGTTGAGGAAATAAAGACAAATTACACTGCTCAGGAAATGATAGATTGCTATGCCATCATGACTTTTTAAAATAAAAGAAAAACCCATGATGGAACCTTTTGCAAAAATTAGCTTATGTTATTTCAGTAGTGCATTGTAGGAGGGGAGTAGGAGCTAGATCACAGTATGTGTAAGTTAGGGCTGTGCTTAGACTGCTTATTTCAGGCATCCACACTAAAAATAAGTGCTA
Source organism: Rhadina sibilatrix (assembly GCA_013400275.1). Classification (NCBI taxonomy): domain Eukaryota; kingdom Metazoa; phylum Chordata; class Aves; order Passeriformes; family Phylloscopidae; genus Rhadina; species Rhadina sibilatrix. The sequence goes on from VWYO01010461.1 coordinate 130,758, forward strand.
AGCCCCAGCACACTGATTTCAACTGCCTAAATAAGGAATGTTGGCTATTATTTAGCAAATGGGGAGAGGCTTGCAAAAGCCTCCAGGGAACTTTTTAGGGTACCTATTACATGTGATGTCTTATCCCCTCTGGCAGAGCTCCAGCACAGAGGGAGGCTCAGTTTAGAGAGAGCACCTCCCTGTGGTGCTTTGCTGCTGTCTCGGGTGTGGCTAAGCAGGAGAGCCAGCTCAAGTGGGCACACAGACCCAGGAAGCACAATGTAATGTTGAACTCAGCTCTCAAGCTCAGAGGCCCAAGACAGGACTCTTCAGTAGACACCATTTTCCCTGACCAAGGTCTAGAACTGCATGTCTTGGGGAAAGAGAATCACAGAATATGCTGACTTGGAAGGGACTCATAAGGATCATGGAGTCCAACTCCCTGCCCTGCACAGGACAACAGGATGGTCCAGGGGGATGTGACCCTCTCCTCCCCAGGCACCTAACAGTTAAAGCAACTGCCCAGGAAGGTCCTAACTTTTTGTTTGAGGGAGCTATGGATATCACTCAAAACCCCATAAATGCAAAGCAACATGAAGCCCTTGATATGATGCCAGGAGGCAGAGTTTCTGTATTCTGAATAAAAAGGGTCATGAGTTTTCTTCTCACCATGTAGCTCTGATCCTATCAACTTCACCTTTTTTCCCCCCCTACATTTTCACCCTGAATATTGAACCAGTTTTAGGAGAAACTTCCTTTTGGGCTATCCAGTCACTTAGTGCCTAATGCATCCTTTCAGAACCCTTCCATCACCATTCCTTTAGTATAGTGTGGACCCATATGGTACAGGCTGAGCACACCTGCCTTGTCTGCCAACCCTGGGGATCAGGACCTCCCTGCTCATCCCTGAAGCACAGCAGATCTTATACACATGGATCAAGTACATTTCCAGCCTGGTGAGCTTCATGTAAGGGGGCACTTTGACTTAGGTCATTTAGTCACTATGCATGTTGGAAGGGACATGTCAAGGGAATTAATTAAAATGCCAACTGCACTGAGACAGCACCACAGAGCAGGAGCTTGAATCACTCTCTGAGACTTAAGTGCCTGCCCTAGTCTTGAATTCTTCTTTACACTTCTGAGTTGTTTAAATGAAAATATAAATTAAAGTGTCTAATCCTGTAGCTGTTACTTTTGCAACACCCTATGCTGGATTCAGAGTAAATGCTGTGATGTCAGATCTTACCAACAAATCTCTCAGGGAACAAAACTTGTGCATTCTCCTAAAACTAGGTGTGATTAAATTATTCTTCCACATTTTTAAGTATATAGAAATGTGCAACAAATAATAAGATACTTCATACATTTCTCAAACCTCAAATTTGCTATTTGAGATGGACTGTTTTCTTTATAAACACATAATAAAAACTCAACTTTAAAGATTATTGGAATGCAGATAGGGAATTCAGTCATGGATTTACAGGCAGAAGTCAAATATGAGCAATGAGAAATGGATGTGCCAGAGAAGCAACAATCTAATTTGCACAGTTCAAAATTTAATATAAAACTGGATATTGTTTTTCTGTAGCTTTCCTGCAATAAATTACTATACACAGACTACAGAAAACCGAAGGGATTTTTCTTCCTTTTCGCTGTTGAAATACCCTTTTTTTCTGAAGAAGAAGGAATTCTTTTTTCTTGGTAAATCAAGAACAAAATAAGTTAAAATGAAATTTAAAGTCTATCCATGTGGTATTAGTTCCAGGAAAATATCTCACAAATATACCAGGCTACATAATAAAGCCCATTGGCTTACCCTGGATTGCTCTTGCTCCTGGAAGACAGATCTCCTAAGAGCAATATCACAATAGGGGTTAACATGATTTTATTGTTTTGACTATTTTCTGTAGATTACTTTGGGGCTTTTAGGAATACACGGCATGAAAATCACACAATCATTTAGGTTAGAAAATACCTTTAAGGTTATCAAGTTCAACTATTAATCCAGCACTGCCAAGTCCAGCACTAAACCATGTCCCTCAGAGCCACACCTACACGTCTTTTAAATACCTCCAGGGATAGTGACTTCACCACTTCTCTGAGCAGCCTGTTCCAGGGCTTTCAGTGAAGAAAATTTTCCTAATATCAAATCTAATCCTCCCCTGGTATAACCTGAAGCCTCTGGTCCTATCACCTGTTACTTGGAAGAAGAGACTGACCCCCACCTGGCTCACCCTCCTTTCACACAGTTGTGGATAGAAATAAGGTCTCCCCTGAGCCTCCTTTTCTCCAGGCCAAATAACCCCAGCTCCCTCAGCTGCTCCTCATATGATTTATGCTCCAGACCCTCCACCAGCTTCACTGCCCTTCTCTGAACACAGGATCTGAGGTGTGGCCTCACCAGTGACAAGTACAGAGGTACAGTCATTGCTCCAGTCCTGTATATTTCTGATCCAGGCCAGGATGTCCTTGGCATTCTTGGCCACTTGGGCACATGCTGGCTCATGTTCAGAAGGCTGGGGACCAAACCATGCCATAGTCTATATACAATATCCTATTTCTTACCAAATGCTAGAATTGCAGATGAAATAAGATCTGTAGAGCTAGGTTATTGAAATAGGATAAAGTTTCTTTATAATGACTCCCACAACTTACTATCATATACTTAATGAACTTATGGTAAATATATTTTATAGCATTTCACTTGATTGAAGCCTTGATTGTTGGGCTTTTCATAGTTCTTTTTCAGGACATGTCTGCACAGAACTGAGCACTGCGGGAAAGGCATCAGTGCACCGACCCTGAGCTAATCTGTTCCTGTGCTGCACAGAGCATCTGATCAGCACAGCAGGTTGTCAGAAGCTTGCTGGATCTCTCCACAGGACACCCACCATGGGAGCAGTGTCTGTGCTGTCAGACAAGGAAATGCAAGCCAAAGAATTGAGAGTACATAATTCTCTGCACCACAAAACAAAAACATCAAGTGATCGAAGTTAAAAGGTTGCTGGCATATCCTGAAGAGAGGAATCTAGCTTTCTCTCACCCACCAGACTGCAAGTGCTCACTAGGAGGAAAACAAGAAAAAGGTCCCTTGTCCCCAGAAGCTGCAAGTAAGAAAAAAAAGTTGAAAAAGTGGGGTTTTTCAGATTCATCTTGCAGCAGGGACATTAATGACATGTGTCACTATGATACTCAATGAAGCAAACACAAAACTGCAGTCAAAAAAAGTTGGACTATTTTGTAGTTAGCTGTAAATGAAAGCATTAGGTAGCCTACCTGGTTTATAGACTGAGCTAGAAGATAAAAAGCTTTCCAGAGAAAAGTTAGACATCAGCACCTTACAATGGCTACACTAAAATACAGCTACCTATATGTAAGTAGGTATCTAGTATGTTGCCACTTACTTTGCTGAATGTATATTTAGCCAAGAAGTAGTTCTCTTTTTCAATAGTATCTGTCAAAACACAAAGCAAGGAGGATCGATATCAAAACAGGCAGCAAAATCCATAAGCAGTTCACATTGTTGTAGCAAGTGGCTAAGGTCAGGCTAAGATGATTTGTGGGCTATTTAATGTCTTCCTCTAGTCTTAGGTTCATCTCAGGAGAACACAATGTGAGAGATTGCCCTCTCTACCAGATCAGCTGCTCCCAGTGTCACACATTTCTCATATCAAAACACTGACTTCAACAGCAATCAGCTTTTCACAGAATCACAGAGTGACTGAGAAAGGACCCTCAAGGATCATCAAGTCCAACTCCTAGCCCTGCACAGCACCACCCTAGGAGTCACACCATTTGCCTGAAAGCATTGCCTAAACTCTTCTAAGAACTTCTGTCAGGCTGGTGCTGTGACCACTGCTCTGGGGAGCTGTTCCAGTGCCCAACCACCCACTGAGTGAAGAATCTCTTTCTAATATTCAACCTAAACCTCTCCTGACACAACTTCAGGTCATTGCCTCGGGTCCTCTCACTGGTCAC
>VWYO01010462.1:4862-84514 GCA_013400275.1 Rhadina sibilatrix
TTTTTTTTTTTTTTTGTCAATCTGAAATCGGAAAGCTTTGGTTATCACCTCACGTCATTACATTTTGACATCTCAGGCATCTGCCTTTCAAGATAAAAATTTATTAAGACAATAAAATTTAATAGAACATAGCAACAGTTAATGTATAATCAGCTGAAATGCAGTGGGAAACAATCACATAAAAATTAACAGGAAGTACTTAAAAAGTTTTAAAATGGAGGATTTATGTATTACTAGCTTGGAGCTGCAGCTTCGTTTTCAAGGACTACTTCTTTTCCCCTCCAATATGATAATTTCTTTCTTTTTTTTTTTTCCTTTTCTGTGAGTGAATAAAGGTAGTTTGCTTTGTTTTTGTCTTGTTCTTTCCTGAAACTGTAAGCCAGCTTCTCCTTTCCTTCAGTCTTTGATGGTGACACGACTTCTGTTGATCTTATTTGAATAAAAGTTGTTCAGATTTAGATCAGTCCCCCCATTCACCCACGTCCTTTGAGCACATAAGGCAGGAGTGGTAGTGTATCCCTGTAGCAGGGTAATTAAGAAAATGCTCTTGATCAGGCATGAGAAGTAGGACATGGTGATTATGTAGATGATTATGATCAGATTTATTGCTAATACTGCCAGTAGAGAAGAAATCTTGCCAATACAATATTTAAATACCAACTGTATCATCTAATACAGAGGATTATAGTATAATGACACTGTGGTCCTTCCTGTTGAGTCAGTAAGACTCTCCTGCTTTTTAAACTTCTCAGACAAGTCTGGGTGCAGCTGAGTCCACTTAGTCTCAGATTTGGTCATCAGCTGATGTTTAAATGCTTATAATATAAGCAGGTTTAGCAAAAAAGTGTACAGGTTTGCAGTCTTTGGCCTCACAGAATTCACAATTACCAAGCAACAAAGCATAAATTAAGCTACTACAGGATTTTATCTCTGCATTTGACTGGATCTTAGTGCATTTTACTCACCCATCCTAAAGTCTTCTTCACCTTTGGGCTGGATGTACTCTGCCAGAATCCCTGCTGGGGAGATTTCCACCCAGAAACTGTGTCCAGCCATGGAAGACCAGTTTGCCCAGCTGGACTAGTCTCTAGAAGCATTTTACATCCTCTTGCAGGCTGATGCAGAAGAAAGTCAATCACAAGCATCTCATCTCCCCATCATTGGAATGCACTCACCATGTGAGCGCACCAGGAAATTCCCCCTGAAATACCCACCCGGTGTTCTTGTCTTAGGGCAAACCACACTGCCCATCAGAGACAGGGTGGAAAGGGGACTGGTGAGGGGAGTATGCAGGAAGACTCACCTGTCTTTCATCACTGTCACAGTGCCTCTTTTGTTGGATGCTTTTGTGAAGAAAGTAGTTGATGTTTCAGGTGTGCATCGTTGTTTTTATACTCGGGATGCACCGCATGTTACACATTATCTCATCTCCTTGGGCAGATGACAACTCATAGCCCATCTTTGATAGGTTTTCCTCCTTACCTGCTGAGTGATGCTCCTATCAAAGCCTCTGCCCTGTTGATGGCATCAGCAGGCACTGTATAGCACAAGAGAAATCCTACCTGTTTAGGTAAGATAATTTGTTGGTGTGGTTTGTGATTGTTCTCTTGAAATCAAGTATGAATCTTGTTTTAATTGTGTTGGGGCAAATAGTGCCTCTTCCTTCACCACCTGGTTTAATCTCCTTGAAATGACTCTCACCAAGTGCTGCTCCCCTTACAAATTCTGTCCTTCAGATGAGACAAAAGAGAGTGGTTTACAGTGTTGTGGGATTTCAAGAATGTTTCTAGCTGGTTTATTTTCTCCTCTTTAAACAGGCCGGACTTTGGCCTGTTTAAAGAGGAGAAAATAAACCAGCTCTCTCCAAAGTCAGGGGGAGACAGTGAGTGTCTCCTACGCTTTATATCAGTGTGAGGTGCAGGTTGTGTTTTATTACTCTAATCCTTTGCAGCTTGTGTTCACACTGGCAATGAGACGACAGCAGGAGTGAGGTGAGAGTAAATGATAAAGTCTTGGCATTAGACACACTGAATGTGTGCTTGTGGAGTTCTGCCTCATTAATTCTTTTTCCGAAGGCTGCTGTGTGGTTTAGCTGTGCACTTCAGTACTGTGATGGATTTTAGATTCAGCAAATAACCCAGAATACCAAACATTTTGTTGGTTCATGGAAAGGGAAGTTTTAATTTGTTTGGCATTTTTGGATCCTAAAAATATATGAAAAACTGGGAAGTTTGGGGTTTTCGCTCTTTTTTTTACACCATAAAACAATTTTAAGGATGCAAGATGCCCCAAGTCACATTCCTTATAGAAAATCTCTCCACATAGAATGTAACACAGACTCCCAAATGGACTTTTGAAAATGAGCCACAATTGGAAAATATTCTATTTTCTTTTCCTCACTCCCTCAATGATTACTGCAAGGCACTTCAGATGTTGCAAGACTATACTGGTATGATACCATGAAGTGTTTTATGGATTTCAGAGTAAAAATAAATATAGATACCACATCACATGTAGATTTGAGATGTGTAAGAAAAAACAGAATTCACGCTAATCACTGAAAATATATGCTTTAAGGGGCTTCATGTTTGTTCCAAAGAAAAACAAGGAACATTCTTTCTTTTTAATTCCCTCCTGTGGACATTATCATAAGAAACAACTTGTTCCACCAATACTACCATGCCCTGCAATTTAAGCTGAACAAACTGTCAGCAATCCATGCAATAATTATTACAGTAAGGAGAAAACTGCACTATGTTTAAAAAGAAAATGAAGTCAAAACTCAGCCACTAGGGTATGTTTTTCATTCCTTAGATTTTGTCAGGTTACGGTGTCCCAAAGCATTGAAAATATCTGACCCTTGTATAATAAAGTATATTAAAAGTGAGTGACATTTAATCTGTCAAGATCACGGTCCTGTAATGGCACAGCAGATGGCTGGGCAATATTATGTCTCACAAAAATGATTTCTAATCAATCTATGTACATGTGCTGTTCACTTCACCCACTCAACTAAATAAAGTGACAGCCAAGAGTGAACTGTGGAATTTTTAGCTTTTTCTGAGCTTTTAACCCAGCAATAACATGCACATTAGGAATCAAGCCTACATCCAAAGCAGTATATATATATAAAATATGTTTTATCCTGTTGGATTGCAACAGGCTTATAAAGATGCATTTGTGTCTTTCAGCTTAGGAATTCTTCCTCCATTAGCTATACTTGCTCTCAATGTTTTCCTATTTTTTACCTATAAAAATTAAAAGAGTGGCTTGTGTAAATTTGTTTTTTGAAGGTATCCCTCCATGTTTCCAGAGTTTAATTGCTAGGAAGTATCTGGAACCTTAAATCTGATAATTGATATATTCAAAATAAGGTGTTGAGTCGAGGAAGCCAAAGTCTATTCCATTTTACCAGTTACAGCTTCAGGCGCTTTGTCTTCCTCAGATTTTTTACATGACATCTCTGGCTGCAGTTTGTATTCCTTGTACGGCAGCTGATGCCATTTGAATTATGCCTTCTCAGTGAGGCTATCTGGGTGTGACCAGGGATGTTGTTTACCTTCTATGTTTCTTATACACAGTGAGTGAGGGTTGTGAAATAATAGTTGTGTAGATATCACATTTCTATGTGCACTTGCCATCTAAAAACCCAGTATCTTTTTCTTTTATTCTGTTCCTCCAAGTTTTTGAGTTTGTATTCTGAATATATATAAACATTACTCTTTCTACCTGGCAACCAGTATGTCTAAAAACATTTCTTTCAGACTTCTTTTTTCTTCTTATCTAATGCACTTCATAGATGTTTTTGATGTTCCCAAGCTACATTTGCCATTTTTCCAGATGAAATGAAAATCCTCTAACTTCACATGCAGGAATAGCTGGGAGATATGGTAGCTGTCTGTGTTTGAATTCTAGGAATTTAGACATATCAAATTAGTCTGCTGCTGGCTTCATTTTCCTTTTCAAGTTCATGGGTTTGTTTCCTAAATACTACTGTTGTACTTCATTGGCTTCTTACAGTAGTTATTTTCTCAGTCTGATTTTAGCAAATTGAGATGGATATGAAAGTATTGCCTCTGCAATACACTGGACAACCTGTTGCTTGGAGATTAAAAACCTCCTGAGAGCTGAGTTTTCTTTCTGTGCTGTCGTTCTACTGCTGCTGCACAGAGAGCATCAGCATTAGTCTTCTACCAGCCTGGTGCGAGGCAGGAATACAAAGTTGTGGATGTCACTCACTGTGTGTAATTTTGTAACACTCAAAGTGTGAGTTACAGTGGATTTTAGGTGGATACTAAAGGGGAATATTAATGCATTTATATTCATGTAGTTCTGAAATAAGCTGATTGACAGCCATATAAAAATTGAAAATTAATTATGTGTTAGTTAAGGAAAAAAAAAAAAAAAAGAGAAGTTTATGCGTCCATATTAAGGCTTAGTGGCTGAAGGGAAAAAAATATACCTTAGCATTGAGTTAGTGTGGATTCCAGAATGAGATTGCCTGAGGTAAGCATATAATTACCTTACACTCCATACATAATTGGAGACGATATATAGGCTGCTGTTGGGACTAATTCAGACCTTAAATAACTTTAATTGACTCCCGAAGAAGGGCAGATGACTCTTTCCATTCTTCTATGGAGAACTATTGTGAATCTATACTTGCTTGTATGACTCAATGATCAGTGAGAGAAATACAAGCTCTTACTGATTCTGTATCCAACCTTGCCTGGAATATAGGCTGTTCTGGCAGGAACTTTCAAATATTTTCTTCTCCAGGTGTCTTCATCCCTTTTTTATGTTCTATATTCCACTTCTGCTTGACCCATCTAGAGCCACAGAGCTGTAATATAATTCAAGAAGAGAAAGACCTCAGGAGGATTCTAGTCCAACTCCTTGTTCAAGTCAGTGTAAACTGTGAAGTCAAACATATTGCCCTGAACTTTATCTGGTCAGGTCTTGAAACCCTCCAAGGATGCAGATCACAGTGTGTCTGGGTAGCATCTCCTGCTGCTTGGCTGAAAGTCAGAACTATACCTGATTTGGTTTATTACCATTTTCTTTTATTTATTTCTTTATTTATTTACTTTATTGCCCTCCAACTCCATAAAGATCCTGGCTCCCTCATTTTGAAATCTCCTTTCAGGTATTGGAAAAGTACTTCTAGACATCTCAAAAACCTTCTTTTTTTCAGTCTGACCAAGCCCAGATCCTCCAGCCTCTCTTTATAAGGGTGCATTCTCCAGCTCTAGTGATCTTGGTGGTCTTCCACTTGACACACTCAAAGTTTGTTGATGTCTTTTTTGTACTGCAATGGACATGTTAATCATAACTGGATATAGTAGTCCAGATGTGCTCTAAAAATCACTGGGTAAAAAGAAATAATATGAGTTCCTTGTGATCTTGATTATGATTTAGAATCTGGAAAGCACATGAAAAAAAATCTGGAGCCTATTTAGTGTATGCTAAATCAAAAGAGAATGCACTGTCATCTGTGTCAGAGCTCCCTGGCAAGCCTTGTCTGAGAAAACCTTTCTCTAGAAAAGTCAGCACATTTCTTCCTTGTTTTTCTCTCATTCCACCAAGATACATAATACATGCAAAAATAATTTTTTTTGAATTGCCACAATGTGAAGAACAAAGAAAAGCTTAATAATATTAAAAAGCAGAAGAATTGAAACAGTAAATAAAAAAAAATCTCACTGACTGATACACTACAGAAAATTGATTCAAAATTTCTGATTCAAGGGATAATAGTATTTAGCAGCTTGAAATGAATGAGTAACAACAATATATAAACTTTTTATAATTAGGACAAAGTTCAGATGGGGATTTACAGACATTACAGGCACAAGGAACAAATCAACTCTCTACAAGAGATTTCTTGTAGGCTTGCAACTGGGAAAAGTCTAATCAGCATTGCATAATTTTACATCAGGCCAGAGAGGGTGTGTTGTATTTTAGGTAATGGCTCTGGCTGGAGGGACAAGAACCAGTTTGCTAAATACAGGGATGGCAATAAATATTTGGTATCAAACAAACCCTGGAAGGCTGTGTGCTCTCAGTTAAGTACTCTCCAGATCCCCTTTCCTGTTCCTTTAACATGCTTGCTGGCTTTGGGTTAGCCTAAACAGGTCCTACTCCTTCTCCTGTACCTCCTATCCGAGATACGTAATGTGTAATGTCTGCAGGTGAGCAAAGAGTGAAGGCGGGAATTCTTGGGGATGCTGATGAAGTATGGGTAAATAAATAAGCCTTTCTTGAAACAGTTGAAGAATGGAGAAAACATAAGTGAATGTCTCTTTCTGTTTGTCAGCAAGAACACAGATGTCAGGACTCAAATTTCTTTCTGCGTGATGATGCTTGACTGCTGGTCAAGTCAGTGTAAACTGTGAAGTCAAACTGTGAATGCTGCAGTGATGCTTTTAGGAGCCTGAACTAGACAGATCTGTGCTTGCCACTGCTGAAAGCCAAATTATAGGCAATAGGAACAAATGAGCACTTCTTAGAGGGTGAATATGAATCTGGGCAATATCCAGACGAGTTTAGTGTCTCACTCCTTCTAGTTATTCAAAAACACTTGGACAAGGTCCTTGGCAAGAAGCTTAAGGTTTCTCTGCTTGAGTGAGGGAGCTGGACAAGACGACCTTCACAATTACCTTCCTACCTCAACTGTTCTAGGAACCTGTAATCCTTTGCTATTTTTCCAGTAATAAACTTTTGAGGAAATCTCTATCCTTTACAGTAGCTCTGATAAAGCTACTGGGAAAGATATCATGTAATTAGAATCAACTATTTTAACATGTAATCAGAAACTGTCCTGAAGAAGAAAAGCAGGCTACACTATCAAGATAAAAGTGATAGTTGTTTTCAGCTTCAGAACAAGTGAGTGAACATTGTGGCTACCTTTTTATGTCTATATAAGTAGGGGAACTCCAGCTACAAGTGAGACATAGGAAAGCTATTTGTTAAGGAAAGTGAAGTGTTTTTTGGATTGCATCATTATATTGCATAGAAAAAGACAGCTCTTTCATTGAGAATGAAGTGGTTATCTGCAGGATATCTTAACAACAAACCTAGATTACTGAAGTTATTTAACTTTTTAAGCTTATCTGTCTTTTTTTTCTTGAAACAGTTGAAGCTCTGCATTTGGGAACTCTGATGGCAGCACATGGTTATTTCTTTCCAATCTCAGACCATGTTCTAACACTGAAGGATGATGGCACCTTTTATCGATTCCAAGTAAGTTTTTTCAGTATGTTCTTGACTTGCACAAATGGAAGCTCAAAGGCCTTACAGAAAAGTTCATAGTAAATTTAACCATACTTTATTTCTTATATAACTTAGTAAAGAGTAGAAATTCCCCTAAAAATAAAAAGAAAAAAAGTTTTTTATAGAATCAGGTATAAAAAGGGATTGTAGTTATAAATTTTCAGCAAAGTGTTGAGATGATAATGACTATTTTGATATCTGGAATGAAAGTGTGATAATGCTGAGTATGGAACTATCTCTCATGAAATAAATTAATGTAGTATTTTTGAAATATAGTGAACTAAATTATGTTATTGCCTCTTATTCCTAGTGTCGTCTGAATTTGGAAAGGGGGAGATAAGTATTAAGTCAATAGCAGAGATCTGATAAATAATGGAGGGTAATATTTATTTTTCTTCTTTTGTGAGAAGAATTTCCTTACTGGTAACTTGGTAGTATTGGAGTAGTGTGTATTCTTCTAGCAAGTACAGAGACATTTTTACATTGATCTGTCAGTCCCACTGCGTACAACAAACGTGCAGATGGTTCAGAACAAGCTGGAAGCATAAATACGTACATATGTCAACACCTACACTTGCACATATATTATTCAGAAACCTACATAATTGTATTTTATTATATTAAATTTCAAACTAAGGCCATGGGAGCCGAAGTGTTGTTTTTCTAATAATGACTAGTGGGCTAGAATTTTGCAGAACAATATTGCTAATGACTTGAAACAAATTTGACTGCAAAGTATTGGATTATGGATTCAATGGAAAGAATTCACTTTGCTTGTCATGTGCCAGTTTTGACAATGGTGATTATGCTCTGTGTTGCTCTTTCTATTAGGTGGTATTCTTGGTAAGTATCACCAACAGCTGATCCAAACTCTTTTTTAGATATTTAGGTATTGCTTTGAAATGATATAACAATTATCACTATGAAATTGAGCTTGTTAATTCTTCTCTGTTGCTTCTAACTGTATAACATACTCAGTAAAATAACATCTGGTAGAACAAACAAAGAACAGACAAAATCTATTGTCTTCAAGATATATAGGTCTAAACTTTGTCTTAAAGATTGTTTAAATAAGAAGGCATCAAGAATAAAACAGTACTGGAATTGTGATCTTTCAAATGCAGAAGAAAACTAGAGATTGGAGACCAGTCATAGTTTCAAACATTGTATTATATTAATCTCTGTTTAATACTTTCACCAATATTTTTGGCTTAAGTCCTATAGACCCACATAAGGGAAGAGTAAGACTTGCAATGTTTGTTAAGTTCAAAATCTTAGCATGAATATAATTAAATATGCACAGCACAGTCTGGCAAGGAAGAGAATTATTATTGCATATATGCAAACAATATTATCCTATTTTCATATTTATATCTAGTGAGTCAGACTGCAATAAAGTTGTTCTTCAGCAGAACAGAAAGCTAGATGTGTACATGGGTAATACTAAGAGCAGGCATTCCAAGCCTCCTCCCCTAGATGCACAGTTATCTTTGATCCTGGAGAGAATATTTGAAGGAAAAGGGGGGTTTTAAGCTCATGAGGCTTAATTCTCCTCAGTGCTCAATATAAGGAAGCGAGATGGCACATGGTTGAAGGGGCTTGCTGATGTGCTTATGAGGTAAATGGAAAGGAATCCTGGAGTAACTGAGGCTCCAGTTCTTGGCTTGGTGTCTAAATAAGCAATGTTCAGAAGGACAAAATATTGCAGAGAATAGTACTTACTTACAGTAAGTAAGTGCTAGTCATTGAATTCTGCAGAGCTACTGGCCTGCCTCCATCTCTAGCACAAGAAATAAGCACCTGTGCTGTCATGATTGACTGAAGGAAAGTACAGAATAGAATTAGCTGCATTGTGGACCACTGAGAGTACTGCAGCTACCCTGCTGTGAGCTTTCTTCAGAGAGCTCCAGAGCCTGCATGTTTGGACACAAAGCTTCTGTGAGGGGTAGACTGTAAAAGCTTCTCAGTTTATTTACATAAGTGAAGAATTTGGCATCTATTTGACAAATGCATATGAAATGAGACGCTTTAATCAAGTGTTGCTCAGTCTGTATCTGCAGTGTTTGGCTGCTTGCTTTTCTGTGGTACCTTTTGCATTGCTATTTCTATGCCAACAATGTGACTTTGCTGTTGTGACAATGCAACTTTAGCTGTTAATGCATAGGATGAGAAAAAATTCATAGTGGTGACATACTGTTAGCTGGAGTTATAACAGCAAAATTTGTGTGATTACATCTCCACATTCCCCACCAAAATAAGCCTGGTATAAAATCTGTTACTGAACTGTTAAATTAGAAGATGAAGAGAACATATTCAATAGGGAGGAAAGTTTGACTGCAAATGTGTGAATTTTGCACTAGAATAGATATTGAGGTTCTTTACAAATAGTACCCTCTTAGTATTGGACAGGATTCACAAATGCCTGGATATTTTGATAGAAACAGAAAACCATGCACCTGCCAGCACTGAAAAGTTCAGAAGCCATGCCTGCAGAGAAATCTATCCAATACTAAGACCTAACCTACAAAAAACAGATTAGCTATAGTAATGTTCTCCATGTGCTTCGTGTTTTGTTTTCCAAAGGGTGACACATTCCCTCCTGACAGTAAAATTATCTCTAGTTTTAAACCACCTTCTGTTGTATAGAAATAGCTAAAAGCAGTGGAGATTGTGCTTCATTTGGGCAAATGCCCTTTTATGGGCAAAACTTATACTTTTTCAGTTATTATACTTGCCATCAGGAGGCAAGGGTGTAGTTACATCTCCTTTTTTAAGTAATGTGAACTAAAAAAATTTCTGGATCATTCAGTGACCTACTCAGGTGTTAATTAGGTTAGTTTCTGTGATATCAATTTAATTGCCTTAGTAAGAGAGGAATTTTTTTATTAGTCTCATTAAGAAAAAGCAGAAACAGCTGCATGGCCTTTTCCTGGTAATTTAAACCTGTGACCAAAAAAGAAGCTGAATATTTGTTCACCATCCTCCTCTACCTGAGAGCCAATAAATATGAGGGGCTCAAATAAGAAAAGCAAGCTGCATCTTAGAAAGCATACTGTCCCTGGGCCAGGGATTACTCATGGAGACGTTTCATTTATGTCCACACAAATGGTAATATGTCCATCTTGGTGCAGAATGCCTGAGTTGCCCTCTCAGCTGGTAAGCTTCTGTAATATCATCCTGCAGAAAAATATGCTGATTTCCTCTATGAGCCCTAAATGCATAGTCTCTCCTGATGTTAATTGTGAAAAATAACATTTCCTAGTGTCTTTTGGATGTAAACTAACTCCCAGGATACCTGAGCCTAGTGATAGTCACACTCCTGTTTTTAAATGAGATTAATTAATGATTTAACATAAATTAATTTTCTGAGATGACGGTTAGGTTTTGCTGTTGTTTTGTAACTTTTAAGATGAAAAGCAGAAATATGTGAAAAAAAAGTGTGAAAACAGGAACGTTTTCTTGTGAAAGCATGAGTCTGGTGAGGATAGCAGCAAAATTCATAGCCCTGAGAAAGATGAAGGTGTGGATGTCTTTGATGTCTTCTCCTATTCTGCCACTGGGAACACTTTCTTGACAAATGCTTTTAAACCACTCCGGCCTTGTTTTCCCATGCCTAAACTGGGGATAAAACATTTCTGTTTTATAGTTTATCTAGCAATCACTATAAGGATCTCAAAGTATCTTTGTTGCAGAATAGTTTAGAGTGTGAAGCGTTGTGGATGCCTCATGTCTCAGGTGGAGACATTGCTTTAGTCATCTCCTAAAGCATTACATTGTTTTACTCATCTCCTTGAGTCAGCCTTACTGAGCTAGCTTCTTCTTGGCTCATTCTGGACTTACCTCTGGCCATCCTGAATGCTGAGTCTGTGGCTGAACATCACAGCTCTTCACCCACTCTCCAGAGCCTTTCCGGATGATCATCTACTGTGCCTTGAGGGAGGGATTTTATTTGAAGCCAGATTTTAGAAATTAAAAAGAAGCAAGTTACATTATGCAGCATTTGGCAGATTTTTCTTTGGCAATGCAGGTGCAATAACTAATTAATTGTCTTTTCAAGTCAGGCTTGGCATATAGAGGTTCTATGAAGGTTTCTGAGGGAAAAGGATTTTAAATCCATGTGTCTTTCTGACTGCCCCATCAGTGCCACTTCTGATTTTTTTTAACTTGTTACTCAGACACACTTTGCTCCACTCTGCTTTCCATGCTCATCCTCTTTTCGGTTAGAAAAGAGGAGTCACAGAGCCAAAATCTTGTTTCCAAATTCCTCAATTTCTTTTTTAATTATTCTGAGCCAAACATGGAGCACTACTTGCTTCCTGTATAGGCTTGACAGTGCTAGACTAGCCATCTTACCCTTTTACTTTACCAAGAAATCATTTTTGTTAAGTGCAACAAATAGAAATGGAAATGGAATGCCAGTGAAATCTGCCATCCATCATGCAAAGAATTTGAGATTGTACATAACTACTTTTCAGCAAAGGCTTGATTTCTGCAGTTTATAAAGACTCCCTGGTGCCTGAGAGAAGAATAGCAGTAATATGCAGAGGTTTATAAGTGATTTTAATACTCCTCTCCCATCCAAGTAATTGGATTTTAAAAAATTTTGTGGAGTGGAATGGAGCAGCTTCAGAGACAACAACTCTTTTCTTATTGCTATCAACAAGGGACAGCTGAAAGATGCTCAATGATTTGCCTCCTTGGTTATGCAGTTTAATGCATAGAAATTAATCATGTTTTATAAATCTGATGGGCAACACTGGTGGCTGTTTCATTAGCTCAGATATTGTTATTGATTAATTTTGAGGTAAAACCAAAGCAGATCTATTTACTTTATCACTGAATTCCTTACAATGCATAGCAGCCACTGCTGCTAGCTTGTTTATTGTGGAGTATGTGCTATATTAGAGGATTTTGTTTCATATGACTTTATTACAGGAGGATTATGGATTTATGTAGTTAGGTTTGCCTAATGATATTGGTGTAGAACACAAGAAAACCAGTATGTGTTTGTGTGTGCAAAACCAGTTTTCTGGTTAAAGGGCATAAAGATCCTTGTAACTGTTTTGTTCTGGTGGCCTAATTGTATCTGCAGTCACATCTGCAGTTCTAGGTAAGCCTTATTTCTCTAGCTCTGGACTTGTTCTGGCTGCTGATTCAAATTACACCTGCAATTAAACAAAGTGCCTCAAAGTCATGCTGATAAAACCTGGCAGCATTATTTCTGCCTGGGCTGATAAAGAGTCCTTGACTTTCCCATAACCACTCTACCACTCACCTTCCTTCAGCTATAAGTGGGATGTCACGGCAAAATGACAAACATTCCCTCTTTAATACTTCTTTATGATGAACTGCTTCATAGTTTCTTCCAATGAAAAGTAAAATTCTTAAGTATGAGAATTCCTTCAGGTTTTCTACACTCATGAAAGATAACCAAACCACATCAGTATTTTCTAATCTTCTCTTTGAAAATGGTGGTGTTGTGGTACATGTTATACCACATCCACAGCTCCCATGGGTGAAATCTTCACTTATGACCTTCTAGATCATGAAGCCAGGCACACAGATTGTGTAATATTCATGCTATAGGAATATATGACATTGCAAGGGATGCTATAATTCTTCTACAGTGTATTTGGATATGTAGTTTGTAACAAATAGTTAAACCAAGCTTTGTTTGCATAGTCCAGCTATTTAGAAGGTAATTTATGCGAGCAGGGCCTCCCTGCATTGCTGTGGGATATTTTTAATAGATCAGATGAGAACAGGCAGCTTTCTCCTTTGCACACACGTCCTATTCTCACTCCTGACCTCATTCCATGAGACCAGGGATCTTCTTATCAGACTCTTCTTATTTCTTAATCCCTCTGTGTTGAACAAGGCAAATCTTTCTCCCGTAGTCCTCATGGATAATCTCTCTAGCAAATTCTTCTCAGAGATTGTTAAATATCTGGAGCATGAAATTACATGGAGACTTTTGAAACAGAAACAGAAATGTAAACTCAGCACATGCATTATAGTCCCATATTATGTGATTAAACTGTTTGATATCTGTAATAAGGAACAAGGTAAACTTCAGATTAAGACCAGAATTTCATGACTGTTAAAACCAAGCAATTAGACAATAAGAAAATATGGAATATTCCTTTGGAAAAACATCAGTCATTTTACATGCATGCTTATTGTTGGTGTTTTTTGTCCATACAAACACAGCATTGCAAAAGTCTAATAATCAGAAACTGATTTTTTATATCAGGCTTTATTTTCAGTGTCTAGGATTTTCAAACATTTTTTTCTTGATGTTTTGGACTTTCTGTTTAAATCTTAATCTGTCCCTTATCCTTATTTTTTGCCTGTTTTTAGGAGAGTTTTTCTTATCTCTGCACACATCAATGCCATTTCTTGCTTTGAAAGTGAGTAATATGTATCTGCTCTTGGAATACAACTTTATCAGCAGCCATAGCTGCATTTGAACATATATCTTAGGGTGATACCATAAGTTTTGCTGGTAAGAAAGTAATGTAGGACTTTGTCTTGGTCAAAATACATACATCTAATGTTTATTTCTCCTCTAGTAGGGGTTTTACACTGTCAGTTACCTACTGTGTTTTTGAAAAATCCAAATATTAGTAACCTTTAGCTTTCAAAGATTGGAAACATATAGTGTATTACAACTGTTCGATCTAGAGTGTAGATGTAGAAACATTATTAAAGAAAAAAAATCAGCTTTTTTACCTTTTCTAGAAATGCATTTCTTCCCTTTGCTGTAATCTTTTGAAGCTCCTCTGCTTTATGCATTTTTTTTTAATAACTGTTCGTGTTTCAAAGGTTACTTAAATGAATATTTTTTTCCATTAAATTGCCCTTCAGGTGACTTGCACCCCTTTAAACATCATGCAGATATTTAATACTGTACTAATAATAGTACTTTTGATATATCTCACCAATTAGATAGTCATTGTTATAGAGTACTGGAGATAGAGGAGAAAGAGAAATACCAGAGGAAGAATTTAATCTTATTTACACATGCATATAAATCACAGTCCTGAGGAACCAGCAGTCATTTTTTAGCTTGGTGAGGCTTTTTTTTTTTTTTTTGCCTTTTTAGAAATAAAAACAGTTTACCCATGTAAAAACACAAGAAATCCTAAAGCTTTCTGTGCTGAATTTCATCGGCCTTCTAACCTGAACTGTCTGACCTCATAAAAACATTTCCCTCTCTGATATATATATATATATATATTTTTGCCCCGTGCTTTGCCCTGTAGCCTTATCTCCATGTCCAAATTAATTTTGGGCATGTTCGCAGAGCTGATTGCAGGCAGAATTGAACTTTGTTCCCTCTGGGAGCCAGCTGGCTGGAGGCCAGCTCTGGCCACGTTGCAGCGCCTGAGCGGATGAGCTGTGCTTCTCAGCAAGCCCCATTAAATGCATCCCAGCAGCAGGCAGGCAGGGTCATGGCTGGCAGTTCAGAGACAGCTTGTGCCTGCCCAGCTCAGAGCATCAGCAAAGAGACCTCATGCCTCTGTGTCATTCCCTGGGCAGAAAGACCTTTGTCTGCCCACCTTTCTCCCTCTTTCTGGAGACTCAAACAAGGAAGGCATTTAATAATCTTCTGTACTTGCCTGTACTAGCTGCTCTTTGAGCCCCTTTCTCCTAGTGTAATGTCTGCCTTCTACTGGGGTTTCTTTTTGGCTTACTTTATCACACATCTTTGAAACCTTTTAATATGGCTCATCATGTGCTTTGCTAATTAAAACTCATGTTCTAACTTTTCTGCTTTTATCTTCCTGGCACGGGGAGGCTTACACTCATACTTAGTAGCCAGTGCATTATTTTCTGCCTTTTCCTCAATCTCTTCTTCACAT
Organism: Rhadina sibilatrix; assembly: GCA_013400275.1. Lineage (NCBI taxonomy): Eukaryota > Metazoa > Chordata > Aves > Passeriformes > Phylloscopidae > Rhadina > Rhadina sibilatrix. The sequence continues at coordinate 20,000 of VWYO01010462.1, forward strand.
TTAGGTTGCATCTTTTTATCCTTCAGAAAAGCCTTGGTCATCTAATGCCTCCTAGCGAGCCTAAGTGACAAGATTTCACAACACTGAAGACCATGTCCCCTTTTCCATGTTCTGTTTAGTGCACACACTGCCTTCACCACCAAAGTGCAAGTTTTAGTAAAAGCTAAATCTGTTATTTCAACTAAACACTGAAAACAGTATTCTGGCCACATATAGCTTTTCATTTATATATGAAGCAACAGAGTCCTCCTTTAATATCACTGACATAGTTGTGAATATATAGTATTTGTTCATAGCCTGTTGTGAAATAAATGCTGAAAGCAAAGTCTGTGATTTTTCTCTAAGTCAGAAGATGGAATTTCTTTTTAATCTCAGCTGGAATTGGAGTATGTGCAATTTGTCAAGAGAAATCCTAAGTATGCATGAGGAACTTTAATATGGACTTTGCAGCAAGAATGCCCACAACTGGGAGAGTTTCAGCTGGAGTGCTGCCTGAGCAGATAAGGTTTCTATGTATTTAGTAACCCTCACTACATACTTTTTTCAGAAGCTCAGCTTGAACCTGTAAACAGAGGTTAACCTTTCTTTTAGCAGAGAAATGATGTGCCTTTCTTTTGGGCCTCTCTGGATATACATTTCGTGCCTCTAAGGACTGTTCTCACTTCCTGAGTTTTCAGTTGTATATTTCAATGATGGTGACTTTTTGCTTTATATGAATCACACTATGAAATTTTATAATTGCTTCTCCAAAATGTGCTGAGTGCTGCAATTCATTCTTTATGGGTTCATCTTATTGCCATTTGTGCTTATATGTGCTTCTTCTACTGGTCACTTTGATTTCAGTGGCACTGTGAAAGAATGGTTGATTGGAGAATTAATTATTGTTGCTTCCTTAAAAATTACAAAACAGGTTGCAAGAAATACATCTTAGCCTTTGAAGTTAGCTTGTGATAGTTCCTTTTTTACCCCTTGACTCCTTGCTGTTGATTGATAAATAGCAAGTTCTAAATTGCTTCTATTAAATTTGATGTGTCAATGTTACAAAACCAAGAGATTTTTCACAATATATATTTAATTTGACAATTGGTGTGAATGTGTCACCCTTCAGCCCTGTTGGTGTCCAGATTAACATTAAAACAATTTTGAAGGGAAGCAGGCAGCAAACAAGTTTCCATTTTTGCAGCTGGGCGATTTTTGAGAAAAAAAAAACCAATAAGAAATAGAGAGTAAAGCAGAAGGCTTTCCTGAAGAACCACCTGTGTTTTGAAATACCACTCAAACCACTTCACACATTTAATGAGTTTCATTCAACTACTCAAGTATTATATAATTCTCTGTATCTGTGTGCATGTGTTTATATATAGATTGGTCACTCAATCACAGAATATTCTGAGTTGGAAGGGCACCACAGTGATCATCGAGTTCAACTCTTAAGTGAATGGCCTCTATGGGGATTGTGCTCTGTAAAAAATGCTATAATAATATCCATTTTAACCAGAAGTTGCTATTTTAAAAATGAATAATTTGTATGAAAAATGTCTGTACAGTTCTATATTCTCCACTTGTTAGAAGCAAATTCTTTTAACAATACATGTTGGTATCACAGTCTTAATAAGTATAGTGTTGAAGTAGTTTTTGGCACTTTATTGTCTTTCCCTTAAAAAAAAAACAGACCACATTTTAAATCACAACTGGTAAACAATTATTTAAAAGTATACTTTGATGTCTTTGTGAAAACAGGATGTTTTTAGTGGCATTTTTTAAAATGAATAACACCTAGGAAAGTATATTGAGTGTTAATCTGTGAAAGAAAACTCTCAAAAATCAAGAACTGAATGAATTTCAAAGCATCTTCTGTCTTTGTAACTCTAAATCTGATTCTCCAGGACATGTGAGAGATGTATTTCTAGGGGAGATGTAAAAGACAACCCCATTATCTACTCTTAGTTTTGTTCTCAAAGTTAAATTTCCTTAACTTTGAGAACAAAAACACCCGCTTTTTTTTTCTTTTTCAATGTCATTCTGACACTAGCATAATAATCAGGTGTACAAATATAATTTTCTGTTTTGATGCCTATTTCAAAAATGTCAAGTTAGCAGTATAATAGATCTACCAAAAATATAAATTGATTCTGAAAACCAGTAACAATCCAAGGACTGTATAATGCTTGCATTGTCTAACTTGAGTTTCCTACTTCTTTGTTTTATCTATAGACACCCTATTTTTGGCCATCAAATTGTTGGGAGCCGGAAAACACAGACTATGGTCAGTGTAGAAATATTTCTTATTTCTTTTGAATACTATGCATTATATTAATGAATGCATCATTGCAATCTATCTTATTTCACCATCCCACTGTTAAAAACATAATTATATGTCATGTAATTCCTATGCAAGAGCTGCTGATATTGAAATGAATATGTTGCTACCTTTTTCAAAGTCTATCAGAAGCTTATCAAAGTCATATTTTGGAGTGGATCTGAGGAAAAAAGAAAAAAACCCAAGCCCCAAAATTCAAGACCCATCAAAACCTACCTTGCCATTTATATCGTCTGTTTGCTCCAGCAATATAATTATTTACGATGAGAGAATCTCAGTGAAGCAGAGGAGACTTTATTGATGGTTGTGCAGTGGTTATTATCAGATTGAGACCCAAAGATGTGCCCAGTGTAGAACTCTTATTTCTAATATACACTGTGTGCAAAATTACTTATTATGAAAACTAATATAGTTCTAATATGAACTGTATTAGGAAATACAGTTTACTGTTTATTTGCCTCTGTCATGGGGGTTAATTAATAAATTATGTATTGTAATTACTGATGTGTGCCTAGACAGCAAAATCTGAAGATAAAAGCTGGCAATGTATTAGGAAAAATATTATTAAAAATGGTCACAAAATTAGGTTCCTCTGTACATCAAATGGTGACCTAATTTTTAAAGGAAGTGGATCTATAACTAGCCTCCTGTTCACTCTAATCCAAACTGTAAGTACTGAGCTCATCTGAAGACCAGGTCACTTATTTAGGTAATTGAGCCTGTACATGATAGGTTATGTTCTCAAAACTTCAGACCATGAATGTCTCTTTTTACAGCTTTTCAGAAATTTAGATGAATGCTCACTTGTAATTTGGATTCTATGCCCTTGGTATCCAAAGACTTCAGGGATGGATGGTTCCAATAAATGCTCCCTTCCTTTTGGAGCAGACACAGTTTGATTTCAAATACATTGCCAAATAAAGCAATTTTAAGCTGAGACTCTCAGCAGAGCTGAGTGTCTCCAAGGTACAGTTTGAAAATGTGACAGTTTCCTCATCCTATAGGAGTAGAAAAATGTTCAATTTTTTACTAATATTTGAAAGCTTCCAAGGAGGAGGGATTCTTATTACGTGTGTGTGCTCAGCCACTCTGTATGAGGAAATTAGTCACTGAAGGAAAAATGGTTAATCTATCATTTATTAGTTCACTATAGGCCCCTAATATGTTAAAGATCAGCAAGTAATTAACTATGGTTTAAGAGACATGATGTTGTTCAGCTGTAATGTGTATCACATTATTGGGGTGGTTTTAATAAATAATTATATACTTAACATGTCTGAATTTGAAATCAGGCTGAGAAAGTTTCTATTAATATCCTTTACTCTAAAGTAGGAGATACTAACTTTCCTGTCACAGCTGATCAGTGGATTGGTCAATGAATTATCAACCTTACTCAGTAAATAGAAATCTTGTATAATGTGTCCAGGTTTGCATGCCAGGAATAAAGAATTAAACTTGGAATCAGTGTCTTCATCCTGTAGGGAAGTGTTTTTGTTGAACAGTAAATGTAGTCATTTGAGAGCTTTTGAGATTTAAATATGTTTCATTTGCTGAGTTAAGTTCTTTGGTTGCAGAGGGCAGAAAGAAGGGGAGCAAACCCTCCAATCCTGCTATCTCATTGCTCCTTCCATGTCATGAGCCAAAAGTGCAATCCTGTATGAAACAGACCCACAGCTTCCCCAAGCAACAGGGCCAGAACATTGCACAGGAGCTACCAATGGTGACTGTGTGTCACCAGAACTGGATAATGCCAGAGCATTTGCAGGAAAATAAACTTTTAAGGCACATTTTCAATACTGTTCCTATTAGGTAAGCATCTTCTGAGTCCTAGAAATTAACATTTCCCTTGTAAACAATGGTGATCAGAAGAGTACAGGAAAATCAAAATATTGAATCAAAATATTTAAAGAACCAAAATAAATCTAAAGTAGGCTTGAAACATTTTGAGAATATCAAAGGATAAATATCATCTCAAATATACACCAAATAGGTTCTGCAGATTTTCACGGTAATTGTTACTTCCTGGAAAATGTGGTACATAGAATTTATGTTATTACAGATATGCAGATGCATTTCATACTTACCATGCATTATGGTGCTGTGTAGTGCTACCAATTTCATGGACTTGTCCTGAGCAAGCTTGAAACTGTGCCCTCTAAAATTAATGACTGTGGCAGGCATTGGAAGTCCCTCAAGACCAGCAAAAAGTAAGCTCTCTCTGTAAGCTTCCTTGATCAAAGTTACTAACAGGGCAAATCACTTTCTTTGCCATTAACCTAATTTTACAAGCTATTGGAAATACTCTAGAATTTTATTTTAATTTAAAAATTAATCCTAACCATTCATCTTTACTCATCCATAACTGGGCTACTATCCAGAATGTAGCCAACTGCCAGAAAAATAATTTATCTTAAACAAGAAATTAAATGAGATTGAGATACTGTGTGTTAGTTTATTACCAGAACTAACTAAGAAGCAAATAATACTTACATATTTGTATAAAATGGTAATGTCTTCTCTAAAATATAATTGATTTATATGAACTTCTAATACCAAATATTTGCCTTAAAAATATTTTTCCATAGAAATTATAACTGAAAGAGACATGCAAACAGGATCTTCTAATATGTCAAAAAGCCATGGACACATTCTCATAATAAGGCTGTAGTGCACTGCTACATCTTGGTGGCAAAAAGAGGGCTTATATTAATTGAATTTATATCAAAATGGAAAATAACCTTTTGATTATAATTTCCTTAATATTGACTATAATCATTCTGAGGTTACTGAGAAACTGCTAGTTTTCATAAAGCGCTGAAAATCTCCCTCTTTTTTTTCTTGAAAATCATGCTTAAAATGTTGTCAAGAGAGATTCCTCAAATTGCAAATAATTTTTACAAAAGCAGTCCTTAAGTTCCATCTGTTGAAGTCCCATTTTAGCGCTATATGTCTTGGAGTCCACCCAGGCAGGACATGTTGTTCTTTGTAGAATCCTATTGGTTTTAGTGGATTATCTTAGTGATAATAAGTAGTAATAATAACAACTACTATTATTAAAACCAGTGTAGTTCAAATAACTTTGTTTTTTCCTGTGAGTTAAGTCATGTTTCTGAATTATGATTAGGTTTTGTGACAAATAGAATTGGATCTCAATTAAGAAAGACTGGCTCATGAAATGAACACAGCTAGTGGCTGAACATGTAACCTGCTTGTAATTATCTTCTCTTTTCTTACAGATATAATTTTGTAACTGATTTATTTTTTTTTCCTGGCATATTATAAACAGGTCATGTCATTAAGAATTAGTTAAATAGGGAGGTTAGTTAAGACAACTGCCTCTCAGAAAGGGGAAACATAGTGCCACATATGAAATCGTTATTCCATGTGCATTTGGTCTCAGTTCGAATGGAACCTGTCAGGTTCTCTTGAAGGTTTAGAGACTCACAGCTGTTGCAAATTTGATGCATTTAGTCCATTACTGTCCTCTTTTTTGAGTAAGTAAAAAACTATTAAATGTTAGGGGGAAAATGTGTTCACAAAAAAATAGCAATTATTTGCCTATTTTTAAATTCTTTATGCTTAATTTAATATATTTGTGAAAATGTAAGAGGCTTATAAGAATTTCAGACATATAAAATAAGAATAATTAGTAATTTTTACTCATTTTCTCTAGTGAACTTTTGCTGATAGTTAGATTCAAAAGTATCTGTGACATATCAGACTTTTTCTAAAATTAAATGCATATTAAAATAAGAATTCTGCTCAAAGGAGAGAAAGAATAAAATTTAGAAAGTGCCACAGTCACTTACAGTCTTAAGGAGATTTGGACCCACTAGAAGACAAAAAGTCAACTGCATCTATATAGTTCCAACAGGTTGTTTGAACATTGTAATTGTAATTTTTTTGTGTGTGTTTCTGTCAAATGAGTTAAAAATGCAGGAGGACTGAAAAATGTTGGTAAGTTATAGAGAACCCAGGAAATAAGACAATGCAACATGAATTTAAGACCACTTGACCATGTGATCTTTAAATTATGCTAAATGGGACTATTTTTCTCTATATTCAAAGCAAATTCTTAAATTCTGTTGCTGAGAAGGGCAAGTTTTGAAAATGTAACACATTTTCTCCCACCTTCCAGGTAAAGTCATGTATTACAAAGGCAATCTCCTAGGAAATTAGAGCAATCATGGGGGTTGGGGTAAGTCTTAATTAATTGCTCCGTTTAAAAGTGTAAGATACTTGTCTGGATAAATGCTGCAGTTCTTTGGGTAGTCATCACTTTGTTATCTATCCTGTGTTACAGTAAAATGAGGTAGCCATTTACTTTTGCTATGTCAAAGCTGTTTCATTGTTGTCCTCCACCATTTTAAAGAACGTACAAGTCTTTCCTTATTAAATTTACTTAATAAACAGCTAACAAGTCAGTCTGAACATCACTTCCTTCCTAATGATACTTTCTTATCGCTTAAAAGTAAACTGACAGAGGTCTCTCCATCTTCTGTCTCTGCTGCTCTGTTCTGGACATGAGCCATTTCCCCTGGCTCATTTCCCTCTTCTCCCCCAAACCTACCGTAGTGCTAAAAAGTACATAGTGCACAAGAAGTAACTTCAGTCATGTATGATGCTTTTCACGTATTGAAAAATTTTATATAATTTTCTCTTTAGAGTCTCTTGCCTAGTTATTTTATATGCTTAGCTTCAAATTCCTCTATGAAAATTTGAGTAGTCCAGTAATTTTCTCTCATTTGGCTCTCTATACCCTTTACCATAGAGTGACTGTTTGGAAGGAGAACTGTGTGGATAATGCATTATATACTTTCTTTGCCCAAATACACAGGAAGGATTTCCTTGGCGACAGCTTATTAGTAAGCAATTTGTATTTGAGAAATACTGAGAGATACCCCTATTGCCTACTTGAACTCTGCTGGAACACTTCATGTTCTCAGCATCTCTGAAAATCAACCTATAACTATGAGTGAATAGCTTGGGGCAAAACTGGTAGCAGAGAAGCACTTTTGATACAAATTGTCATATATATATATATATGTCAATTTGTTAAAATTCATGCCATGAGAATTTACAAAGTGTGAATAGGTTCTGGAGAGCTCTGCCGTTCTATAATCTCAAATCTTGATTCTCAGTTCCGATTTTTTCAACAGCTAATGTCAGAATATGTCAGCAATGACTTCTGCAAGCAATTCTTTCAAGTCCTTAATACAGATCCCTCTGTTAAGGACCCGTCTCTCAAAATTTTCTGGATTTCTAGGTGCAGTAAGAAACAAGACCTTTCATACCAGAACTCAAGTAACATACTAAACTGTTTCTAAGACTGCTTTGTGACTCCTTAAGTGAATGACTTGCCTTTAGGAAGCTACATATACAGAATATATTGACTATGATCTTGGTGACAGGACTAAGTGAGGAGTACAGTCAACCAAGAATCTCAGCCTCTCAAGAAAAATGTGACTGGTGTCAGTGGCTGCTATGCATAAAATTTGATCTGGGTAGAACCAAGTCAAAAGAGCTTTAGGAAAGACATTTAGGTGAGCAGATATGTGGAAGACGTGACCTTCAGTATTTTTTTCCCACTCTGAATTCATATACCATTATATTTCTCTGCAGAGATATATTACACACTCATTAGAAGCTATCTCTGTCATATAAATGATGAAGTGAAAGTCTCAGTTCAACAAGAATGGCCTGAATTTTGTTGTGATCCTTGCTAATTCTGACATTGACAAATGACTGCAATGAGGGCTCTGTAGCCAGGAGGCATCTCCTGATAATGCTTTCCAGTCATCTCACCACTTCAGAGTTTTGTGCTTACCTGAATTATTCTTTCCATAAAAGTGTAACTTATTCCTATAATACGAGGAGCATGGAAAATGTGTTTGGCCAATGCATGTGGATGCACACATAAGAGAGGGTAACTGATCCAAGTACATGTTTCTGCAGTACTTTTTTAAGAGCATAAATAATCTACATCTAGGTACCTCACATAAATAAAAATAAAACTTCTTATAATAATTCTGATATTCATAAACATAACTTGGAATTTTCTGAATTGCTTTCAAGTTGCCGTGTTGAGTAAACTAAACAGGTTTCATAGAATATCATGAGTTGAAAGGGAATCACAGAGATCATTGAAGTCCAGCTCCTGGCCCCGCACAGGACACCCCAGGAATCACACGATGTGCCTGAGTATGGCTCAAATGCTGCTTGAACTCTGTCAGGCTTGGTGCTGTGACCGCTTCCCTGGGGGAGTCTGTTCCACTGCACAACCACTCTCTGGGTGAAGAACCTTTTCCTGATCCAGCCTAAACCTCCCCTGACACAACTTCAGGCCTTGTCACTGGTCACTACAGAGAGGAGATCAGTGCCTGCCCCTCCTCCTGACAATTAATCTGTAGACTGTAATGAGGTCTCCCCTAAGTCTTCTCTTTTCTAGGCTGAAAAGTCAAGGGACCTCAGCCCCTCCTCATATGTCTTCCCCTCATCCCATCGCCACGAGTGACCCAGATTATAAAGGTGTGGAGGAATGGTCTACTTTGCATACCTTTTCCTGCCCCATTGTCCCTGGAGCTGTAGGCTTTCTGACTCTCTGAAAATGTAACCATAATGGCAAATTGAAAGCATTAGGATAGTATCAAGAAGCATGAAATGATTCAATGGATGTAAGTTTCAATTGTATTTGACAATTGGATATTCTTTGTCTCATCCTGTATTTCATGTAGCTTGGGTGACCTTTTTCCTACACCCGTTTTTGTCACCCTGCAAGGCTTTTCCAAGGCCTTCATCATCTGGGGACTTCTATATGTTGAAGATGAATTTGCCTTTTTCTAGCTCTTGATCTCTTTGGTAATTTGAAATTTGATTTCTTTCTTGCCCTTTGTTCACGTAAGAAAGTCCTCTGCTTGTGTAAATCTATAATCATATTGCTTTCCTGAAGTGTTATAAGAAAGAACAGGATCAAAGGGTAGAGAAGGGGTGAAATGTTTCATAAGTTAAGGTTTTGACGATTTGGCAGTTTAATAAACCTCATGGTGGTCTTCCTTCTAAATTAATATTATTAGCTTTTACTTAAGACTGTGGCTCTTTTATGCATATACAGGGCTCTGTGGTGACCCATTTTTAAGAGTAAGTGAAACTCAATAGCTGTTGCTAAGGGCAATTTTTTTTTCTATTGCCAAGAGCAGAGCTGACCTAAAGATGATATGAAATAGCCCTAGAAATCCAGATGTTTAAATAAAAGAGTTCATTTAATGCTTTACATCCTGCAGTCGTGTTTTGTGCCAATTGTCCTGTAATTCTCATCTGAAGCAGGCACTTGCATGTAGAGGGAGAACTGTCTGCCCACAGGGCACTTTGAAACCCTTAGAGCTTGCAGAACTTGCTATTTTCTTTGCACTGTAGATACAGACTAGGCTTATACACACTGACTCTGAAAACAGGATTTTAACTCAGGGAGTACATACATTTGACCTGGCCTTGGTGGAGATAACAAGCGTTCACTGAAAACACACTCACCATCTGGGGTGAATCAAGCTGTGACACCACTGGCACTGGCACAATCATGGAAGGAGTTTGAGTACATGGTGGTGGGTATGTAGGTGCTATACTCTGTGGTCTTCAGAGGCCCAGTTGAACTTTCGTTGAGTTTTGCTGTGGCCTTTGCTCCACTGTTGCAAAAGGGAAGATTTAGCCCCTGTTTAGCAACAAGATAAAACTCCCCAGGGTGGGTTTTGGGTGAAAGTTCTGGGTTTGGCTTTTTGTGGGTTTTTTTTGAGTAAATGTGTATAATATAGTGTGTACCCAGTCCAGTTTCTTGAGTCTAGAATGAAACCTGTCATAATCTCTAGGATCTTATCTAAAGAAAAAAAAAATCTGTAGAGGTTTCATAGGAGCTTTCAAGTGCAAGTGAACAGTCAAAAATAGGAAATACATGTAGCTAAACATGAAAAAGGTTTTTTTGAGTGTAACAGTTTAAAAACTTGCAAGAGGAAAAATACAGGCATCCTCTCTATGCAACTCTGGCTTTGTAGTCTCACTAGAAACTCCCAGATTGCCCACATTTGGTGAATGCCTGAACAGAATTTTCAAGACTGTATTTACTGCACAGCTACTGAAATGTGTTTCAATACTGGTTTGTTGTTCAAATACTCATTTATGAACATAACTTACTATCTTTCATTATGAAATGTTCCAAATTAATATGGCCTTTAAAATTATTGGCAAATCTTTTCTCTTATGGTAATCAGTCACCTCTAAAGCACAAGCTATAACATCTAATATATAATTCACTTTAGTAGAGGCAATTATGTTGATTGCAAAATCCATCAGAATACACTGGCTCTAAATATAAGAGTGTATAAGGCAGTCCATATTTAGCAAATTGAGGTTATTAATCAGAACCTGTTCCTTGCATATCATTCATCCCCATGGTGAGCATTTTTCAGCACCCTTGTCAGGGAGTGGCAAGCAAGGGAAGGTAGACAAAAACTGAGCTTGGCAACAGTGCAGGCAAGAGCAAGGTAGCATCCTGGGTAGGCTACAGGGCTGGTTAGAGTTATATCTACAACACAGCTCAAGCCTGTTAATACTCAAAGCTCTGTTTAGTAGCTAGGCTTGAGCACAATTCCTGAGCACAGGCCTCAGTGGGGCCCCTAGATGGGCTCCTTGGTGGAATTACTGCTCCTTGGTATACTGAGGGCCATGACCAGGACCTTTGTGGGATAGATAAATAATAGAGAACTATATGAGAAATAGAGAGCTTTAGTTGGAGATCCTTTCTGCAGGCTGCACTTCCTGTGAAGCTGTAAAAACACTTTCAACACATGGAACTGGAAAAATAGATACAGTAATTTGCTGAAATTCTGGGAGATCCTGACTCTGCTTTGAGAGGGAAATTGATTGACATCCTCAAAGTTCAGCTACTGGACAAGTACAGTTACTTCATGTGTGATTTGGTGCAGAAAAGGAGTGATGCCTGTGAAAGGTGGGAGTATCCATATTTCAAATCTCATTATCCTAAAAGTCAGAAGAACAAAACCACATTACTCTGTATCTTCATGTGGTCTGGCTGAAAATGAGGGTGATTTTCACATTCTTGCTTTCCAATGTGCTACTGAATTTTTTACAGATAAGCCAAATAATATGATAGAGTGTAAACTGGTGAACACAAATTCCTAAACTGCTGCCAGCTTTTTGTGGCAATACAGTTACCTCTTAAATAGAGGCTCGAACATGCACTTTTATAAGGATGTAATTGTTAGCACATAGCAATGGCAGTAAATTGAATCAGAGTAGGAATGTCCTCCAGCACTGTTTTCTTCTACACTAGTGATATGCTGTACTTCCTACAATAGTAATTCTCCCTTGGGCATATTCTACTGTATTCACAGTGGCACATGGAAACATTTCTGACATGGGGAATCCAAGCCACAGGTGTTACAACCATTAGGCTCCTCTGAAGGGGAAGGGATCTGGATATTTCAGTTAAAAAAAAAAAAAAAAAAAAAAAAAGGGTCTGAGGGATGAATAGGATTTTTTGAGTCTTGGGCAAGTTATGCTCATAATGAAAACCAAACATCTTTGTATGAACTCTTTACTATGGATTGGGAGCAAAGAGGGTCATTAAAAGAAGCCTTCAGGGAAAATAGCTGCAGTAGAGTTACACAGTGAAAACACAGTATTAAATTAATAATGCGTCAAGCTAATTTGTCTCCTGTTGACCTGGTGGTTGTTTCTCCAGTGTTGAAATTTCTGTTATCTGAAGATACTTTTTTGATGAAACCTAACCTGACAGAAAGATGAGCTACCTCTGAAACAAGAATTTTTGTAGGAGGTAAATAGCAGGAAATAAAATCCCAAAATTTACCCACAATAGGACTCAAGGAAGAGCTAAACTAACTAAAAGCACCTGTAGTGGGACTATAAGAATGTGATTTAAAAGTCTTGATCAAGTGCAGGAACAGGGAACGTTTTTGTTTCCATTCAGGTGGAATTAAATTGGTAGGCAGATTTTGACCCCTGGAATTCTCAGAATAGTCTATACAGTTATATAAAGTGTGTATTTTTTTATTTACAAGGGGCTTAGGAATCTTTTTTTATTGTTCAATGAAATAACCAATTTTGAAGGAAAAGAGGAAAATGCTCTGCTGTAAAAGAAGCTAAATAACAAAGACCATCTCTCTCCTCAAGAATCTCTTACCAGTGTACTGATTGTGAATGCAACCTAGGTACAAAAGGTCCAAAATTCGTCCCCTCATCTTTTTGTGACAATTCAGCATGCATGCCAATGCATTAGTGGAAGTGTATAATAATATTACAATGCATGAAAGCTATAGAAACTGTAGACATGGATATATATCTGTCTTTGTAGATTTTGTAGACACAGAAACTGCTTTGGAACCAGAGGGTATATGGGAGGGGGCTGGGAATAGAGAAAGAGACCATGTCTTCTTATGAGAGTGGAAAGTGAAACATTATGAAAGAAAATAAGCCAAATAACACACACAAATAAAGAGGAGGGGAAGAAAAGACAAAAATTGCATTAAAATATAACTTCATTTTACATCAAGTAATACCTTTAATTGCAGGTAGAAGTGCTTGTAATCAATTCAACTAAAAGAGCATTCACTGGAGTGGGTTTTGCATGCATTTGCAGGTGTCTTGTCAGGAATAAATATTTCCATGGAATCTTAAATTATATTTGGGTTGACTACCTTAATACTCAAAGCTGCATCTAAAATGAGCACCTCCTTCTTTCTAGTTAGGAAGAATTAATTTCCTGTGTGGTTATTTCCCAGAGAGGCTTTGCTCCTGTAGTAGATCAGCTGTCAGTCAGGGAGCAGGAACGTTCCTAAGCACAGCCAGTAACGGTGGGCTCTTTTTGCTGGTTGTAGGGACAACAGATAAGTTAAGGTTTTATTACCTACACTGGTCAAAAGATTCATCCATCTCACATGAGCAGTGCTCTGAAGTAATGAAGGGGGTAAATATTGCACAATTAGGAATTATGCTGCACTCATTGCCTCACTGGTGGGGGAAGCTGTAAAATATTCAGCTTGTTTGGAAAGTATTTGCTGCTCAATAAAGGCTATTGAAAGTGTACTGCAGGATTTTATTATCAAAGATTCTGCTCTGTCTGAATGAAGTGGAGGAAGGACAGGTCTTCTAAAGGATTTTTTAATTTAGAAAATAAATGAAAGAATATTTTTTCTCATATGTAATAGATGACACCTTCATTCATTTTTGGTCTCACATTATTTTCTTGTTTAAGTATTGGTTATAGTAGACTAATCTGTATGAAACATGAATTTTATCTGGAATTATGTTTTAGCTAAAATCCTCTTAGATTGAAAGTTTGTGGTTTCTAAATATAGAGTAAAAATAAAATCATGTATTCATGTTCTTAAAAAGCTGTTTGACTAATATAGCAGCAGCTCCTGCTAAAACTCTTATGCATTATGGTTTATACACACACAGTTTGAAAAATGTCTTTCCCATTTTTCTTTAATGTGCTAGTTCCCTGGCCATTAAAAAAAAACCCTGACCTCAAGTATCTCATGAATTTTGCACATGATGTCTGTTGCATAAAGCAGATTTTATTATTATTTAATGAACCTCTGTCTCTGATCCATCATTTCAGTTACAATACTGGTAGCATTGATCCCATATTTAAAGCTTTCTAGAACAAAGGAGAAATCAAACAAAAAAAAGAAGCTAGTTTTAAACCAGACAGATTTTATTTCTGATCTGCTGTGTTTGTGAAATAGTAGCAAATTCTGTGTTATTTTATTCTGTTTCAGCTGTTTACCTCTGCAAGCGGACAATGCAAAATAAAGCAAGGCTAGAACTAGCAGACTATGAAGCTGTAAGTACCTGGCAAAAAATACATTTCTTTGCTGGACCTAATGAGCCTGTGAAATAGTGTTAAGCATGAGAACTGTGGGCATTATGTGTGAAAATCTATTAGTTATTCAATTCTTCCAGCTTGTGGGTCTAACACTGCTCAGTACTCTTAAATGGTGTTTGAGAGATGAAGTGGACAAATGTTAAGATTACAGTCCATCTCTAATCTTACTCTACTCAGATCCCCATGCCAGGATCACAAATAACTTCACAAATCCCAGCTACACCATGTTTGGAAGCAGTTCTCTACACCATTTAAAGTTTGAGCAACAGATCCCTGACAACATTTCTTAAAGCTCTTGATAGATGTAGAAATGTAAATCTCATTCTTTAAAAGTGATGCTGACACTTGAGCCTTTTCCCATCAGCTAGATGAGAGGCAAAGAGGGTCAGACTAGAGACATTCCTACTCCCTGACAGTTGTGCTGTGCCTCGGGCAAGGTAAGATAATTGGGGAAGAGCCTGAAAAAGAGGGAGTTGGATTAGCTGATGAGGATGGCATTCGATAAGGAGGGAGATGTCTTGAATTCCAACTCTACCCCCAAGAAGTTCCTGAATTTTTCATCAGCATGTCAACATAAAATTCACAAACAACACAAACATAAAATTCCTGTCCCTGTGCTGAAAGCTATCCAGCTGTGCTGCTGTGACCTGCTAGCAGGATAGTCAGCCAGGCCTCTCAACACACCAGATACTCCAGCCACAGCACCACGCTGACACTGCATTGCTTCCTCTGGCACAAGCTGGTTTTTCAGTGTACTGCACTGTGGGGTACACGTAATTTTATACTCACATGCCTTAGAAAACTCCTCTTCAGTGTACAATCCATGATAGCCTTTTCTGGTATTGACAAGGTCTCTAGAAAGTCTGCTCTTTCTGTAGTCCTCATTTTCAGTGAGTAAGGCACAGAGATACATTTGCAATGCATAGAAATATAGTAAAAACAACACCTTTTTTGTTAAGAAGACTGCACACTGCTGCTGTTTAAGCTGGGAAGAGATTTAGAAAGCTCTGCTGGAGACAGTGAAAGTGTTCCATCATCAATGGATGAAAAAATTTTGCAATGATTTTAAAATTTTCTTCCTGTTATTATTATTAGGCTGTAGGATAGATGTATTTCTTGTACAGTATTGAAGAACATTAGTCTGCATTTTTAAAAATGAGCATAGCTGTGGAGGTTTGGCTATAGTACCAAAAATGGCAGCCAGCACTGTTCAGTGGAAACCGGTTTTTAGGATGACTGATGAGGAATTGTCATGTAGATCATCCAGTATCCAGGAGATAAATGCTATTATCTTTCATTATTACATGCTTTCAAAACAAGGATGTTTCTTTGTACTATTTCAAAATTGCTAAGATAGCACACAGTTTATAAAAATGTTTCAAAAATCTCATGAAGGATACTGAAGGATGCATCTACCCTTTTTATCAGAGTTTCAAAACTAAAATAGTCGAGGCATTCAAAAGTACTCCATCTCATTTGGTGTTAAGAAAACATTTTATATCAGGTAAGGAAGGTCCATTTACACTGACACATATCATGACTTGAATTACATCTTGGTGAGGAGAGGAGGGAAAGATAAAGCCAGAAGCTATCAAAGAGTAAATAACTTGCAACCTAACCCAATAAAATTGTCATGTATTTCCAGGAGAGTTTGGCCAGGCTACAGCGAGCTTTTGCTCGGAAGTGGGAGTTTATTTTTATGCAAGCTGAAGCACAAGCAAAGTAAGTTCCTTTGGAGATGAGCAGGTTTTGTTTTGCACGGTTTTTAGTAGGGGAAGAAGGGGGAGGAAGGTGGTTGGGCACATTTTATGTTTAAAATCGCTGTCCTCAACACTGTTTCTTTTAAATATCTTATGACATTGACAGGGTTGACAAGAAGAGAGACAAGATAGAGAGGAAGATTCTTGACAGTCAGGAGCGAGCATTTTGGGATGTGCACCGTCCGGTGGTGAGTGCTGGTGGGGCCACTGGGTCTGTGAGCTGGGCTGCTGACAAGTGTCAGCTTCTGGGAGCTTTGGGGTAGCCTGGGGAAAGTAAAAGAGCAGTAGGGCGAGGGGTTGGCTTTGCCTCCCTCTTTTCGGAATCTGGTTTATATGAATCTGATATTGTAGTCTGCAGACATGTGTGCATCCACTTTATGATTTTTAGTGAGTAGATGTGTTGTGCCTGGTTTCTTGAATCAGAAGGTACCTGTCTTTGACTATTATCATCTCAAAGGTTTCCTGGGGTATGAGTCATACAACCTAAATTATCAGCATAACTAAAAATACCCTTAAATAAGTCTGACTATTTTTCTTTTACAGTCTGCTTTTTTTGCTTGCTAAGCCTTTTAACTTCACTCTAGTAATGTTTCCAAGCTATTTTTGAAGTAGATAAAGGTTAGATGTTGGCTTTGAGCTGTGAGAGTCACACACTGTCTAAACAAGATTTGTCTGAGCTCTTTGTCAACGTCCATCTGAAACAAAACTTTAAAAAAGAAAGTTTCTTACATACTCAACTATATTTGAATGTTAAAATGGTGAAAAGGAATGTCAATTGTTAGAATAGTTCCAACTACGCAGTACATTTTTTTTTTGCTTTTCTAGAGAGCAATATTGGTTTCCCTTGCCTAGAGTTAAGCTTTCCTTTTCTGTTTATGTAGTTTTTGGTATCATTACCAATGCAATCATATATGAACTATATCTTTTGCTCTGACACTGGGGAAAGCTACTTTTAGTGAGGGAAGTAAAATTAGGTGATGACATATGGAAGAGTAGAATGCAATGAGAAAGTTTAAATAAAAAATAATAAATTTTAAGATGGTCAGCTTACATTTGTGGAACTGTGGAACTGAAGTGATTGTAGAAGAAATGGATTTTTAGGTAGGATTTAGAATGTCAGATAGTGAAAATAACTTGATGTGAAAGATACCAACCACAGGAAATAGATGCAAAAAGACCGGGACATTATTGTCTAATCTCTGACATAAAACAAGGAAGGAGAACAGAAACAATTTTCCATCTGATGTAAATTTGAGCTACACAGGGAATAAACACAAAGTACCTGTGGACCTGAGACCTGTGAAGGTGCAGAGAGCTTTTGTATTTGCTGCAGAAATGGATCTAAAGGTTTTGAATTTGAGAATGAGATGTTATTTTCAGGTTTGGAAGAGATGAATTGTTGAAACTTCAAGAGAATAAAAGGGACCGGGACAAGAGGAAATTGAATCTGATTAAGAGCTTTGGCTGAACTGTGGATAAATCTGCCTGGTCCAGCAGATGTTTTTAATCTGGCTGTAAACATACCTAGGAAATATCAGAGCCCAAGGACTGGCTTACAGTCAGCAGTGTAGGCTCCTGGCTTTAGAAGATATAAATAGATGAATGGACAGGTTCATACGTTGGCTACACTGCTCCTCTCAAGAGCTATTGAAATAATATTTTTGAAAACACCGTTATGAATTTACTGTCACAGTAAAAGCCAGAAGCTTCTTTTGAAAAAAACAAGAGATAAAACACAGACTAAAAAGAGAAGGATGATGCTAGAGCTATATTACAATTTGAAGCTCCCCAAAGGCATCCCAAAAGCTTACAGAAATGTTGCTGCAGCTCTGGAGAGCTAAATTTTTAAACAGTTTTTTAAGGTAATGTTTGGATGAGAATCTGTGTATAATGCTTATTTTTATTTACAGTGTTTCACCTTTTGATAAAAGTTCAGAGGCTAGGGGCAGTGACAACCTTGTTCTAAATCCACCCCAATGTGATTTTTTTTTTTTTAACTGAAGACGAGTTTTGAGGATCAAATGTTTCATTATTTTTGCTTGTTTGGTTGGTTGATAATAAATATTTTTTCAGGGTATTCTTGCAGGTGTCCTGGTCCTTAGTTACTTTATTGCTATATTTGTTACCTACCTACCTACAGTACTGATACAGAAGATTCACATGTAAAATATAAACTATGAATATTAAATTTGCATTGTATTTCAACTTTAAAATGATGAAAGGAGCAGAAGCAGGAAGCAAGCCATCATTCCTAAAGGACAGTGCAGCAGTGCACAACAGGAATGGGAGACATGAGAACAACTGTATGGCAGTGGGGCCAGGAGAATAGTGATGCAGAAAAGAGGTTGATGAAGTATCAGAAACATATCACTGTCACTCAGGTTTAAAATAAAGGAAATGAACCAAGGTTGAACAGGTAAAGAGGATTTGCCTCAAAAGACACATTGTTTCATAGGTCCCAAGTGGAAGGTAGCCCTGCAGGTGATTACAGAAATTCTGGAAGATTTATGTCACAGTCTGAGGGACAGACAAATTCTTGAAAGTCATTATGACTGTTAACTTTGATTGGCTGGCCCATAATTTTTTCCTAGGTCTTCAGACTGAGGTGATGTTTGGAGATGATTCCTCTGGCAGAGGAATTGGATTCGGAAAGTTTTATTCAAATAGTCATCCATTCATCAATTTTCTTCTGAGGGACAGTTAAGAGAACAGTTTTTTTATCTCACAGTTTAGTTTCCATTCCAATATTTATTTAATTACTGTTTCCCTGTGGGGATGTTTTGGGGTTTTTTTTTTGGGGGGGGGTGGGGGGGTGGGGGAGAGTGTGGGTTCAGGGGATGTGGNNNNGGGGTGGGTGGGGGAGAGTGTGGGTTCAGGGTATGTGGACTGCAATCTTGGTCATTTCTGTAAATCCCAATTTCTTTGGGATTTCCCAATTGCTTTATGTGAAAAGATCTTAGCTTGCAGTTAAAAAGAGTGAGCTGAGCTTCAGATGTAGATAACTGCAGCCTGCAGAGACATTCTCAAGCATTTTAATTTTACTAGTTCAGACACTAGCCATAGTAAAACCAGGGAAATTTGTGTCAGGGAGAGCTGTATAAACTCCCTCACAATCCTGAGCAGCAGGCCTAGGATAAAGTCCATGCTGTTATTTCTAAGGTAGAGCCAGTATCTGGCATGGGTCTGAGATTAGTATTATTCACATATAGTGATGCAGTTCTCTTTTTTGATGGCAGAGTAAACATACCTTAAAAATCTTTCTCTTCTTTTCACCTGCCTAGAAAGTGTATTATTTTCATAATTTTGAAACTTCTATTGATAACAGACTGTGGAAATAAGCAAAAATTGGTTAGGAGGATTAAGGTGTTAGTCAAAAACAATAACAAATCAAGCTGATTTGGGGAAGTGAGTTACTTCCAGGAGAAAGAAATTGACAAGCTGCTTTTGTTCAAAAAGAAATCTCATGCTCCTTATTAAAGTCTTTGAAAGAGAACATATTTTGGCTTTCCTGAATTATTATCTCTTTTTAAACCCCATAATCTTACACTTTTAAAAAAGGGACAAACAAGTACTAAAGCAGTAAATCCTCTAAAATATTCTCAAACCCACGCTAAATAGTCAGAGCAAAGTAGCTGTGGCTTGCTGTAAAATTAACTCTTTCAGGTAACAAGCAAGACAGCTGATGTCTTGCTGCTACATATTATTTACTTCTTTTCTTGAGTTATACACTCATGCAGTAAAAAAGGCCTTTTGGATACTTGTTGAGATTCAGATTAATTCAGAAGATAATGGGAGAATCATCCTTTTCTTTTGGAAATCACTTGTATACTTTGTAACTGTAAAACCTTGAAAAAGCATTTCATTTTCTCCAATGTCTTTCTGGCCTTTGCCATCAGTCCGTGTTGGTTGTATTACAGTCCTGTTTAGCAGGTTTCTGTGCAGTTGTGTTTAAAATGAAGATGGGAAATGCACATCAGATGTGCTAGAAAATGGCACTGGCGTGTGTCCTTCTCCAAAGTTTTAACACTGGCTATGGTTTAGTCATAGTGTGATTTGGTAAAGAATAAGTGTGAGTCAAAGTGTGAGCCAGCTCTTCCATTTTGCTATTTATAACTTGGTTAAACCCAAGCCACAGGACTTCTATTCCCATTGCTGTTACTGGTTTGCTGCATTATGGTGATTAATTTGGTTCTATGCGAAAAAAAAAAATACAAAATATTGATAGGGGTCAGACTTGATGACCTCCAAGGCCTATTCCAACCTAGATGATTCTATGATTTGCCAAAAAACAACAGCACTATTTGTATGATTTGATACAGGACAGCGAAGTATCTGGGGTGAGTACGTCTAGTAAGGACAAGCAGTAATATTAAGAGCAAGGATGGGTTTGTGATAATTTACTGCTGTTGTAAAATTCAGAACTATGTATAATTTCTGGATTTGGGTGTTCCTTGCTATTGTTTCCTAGCACCAAACTAGGAAAACAGTGTTCTTCAAATATTTAAAATTTTGTCACACATCCCACACCTTTTGCTTCCCTCTCTTTTTTATGAGACTCTATGTCCATTAATTTAATTTTCTCTGTTTATTTTTTAAATTGAACTTTATGTGGTCTGAACCTGACCCTTGACATCTGACCTGGCAGGTAACATTCCCAGGTGTTGAGGGCCAGGCAGTGAGTTCTTTTGTATTTTAATGATTATTGTATCCTGTCCTTCAAGATCAGCCTCAGAGACTTGTCAAAACAGTGACTTTACCTTGGATAAGATGGTGCATGCATGCCTGCTTTTCAAACTCAGTGCTAGACCTTTCTGGACCAGTCACTTGTTTAGCCAGAGAACACTTCTCTCTGCTTTTTCATAATATTTTCAGAAAAATTTTAAACATCTTCATAAAGCAAATGTGAATCGTACATATCAACTTCTCTAGTGATATAAATACATATAATTTTCATGTCTTCTTTTGCCCCTGTTTGACCATATATCCTTACAAGGGAGTTGCCTTTACAGCAGACAGGGAATGCAGCCAAACCAGGAATTGTCATTCTCAGATAATTGCCCTTCTGGCAATAAAACAAATCCTTGTACAATGCTTTAATTTCAAAAAATGGTTATAATGTTTATGATCCATACTTGAGTGTAGTTGAGGCACGTATCTATAAACCCTCTAGCTGGCCTGCTAACTAAGACCTTTTTAGAAGATTTTATATTCATGTTATTTAGCAGTTTTGTTTAGCCTATACTTGAGTAAAGGTGAGGCAGATGGAAAAAAACAAGCAAAGTTTCTTGCAACATTGCAACAAAACTAATTTTTGGAATTTAAAATTGAGAGGTCACAAGCTGTGAAATAGTTAATTGATGGTAACCTGAAGAAGTAAATATAAGGAATTTTTTACTAAGTGCAATGTTTATACACTGATCTTTGTATCTGTGGGAATTAAATTTTCTACTTTAATCCAAAGCATTTTGTCAAAGATTTTCTTATAAGTCAAAAGGCATATAATCAATGTCTAAATGTCACCTATATTTGCCATCAATGTTTTCAGAGACATGCTAGACTTTTCTGTTGCCACTTATTTTCAAGTGAATAACCTAAATTTCTTCTTTATGGAATCTGTAAATCAGCATCTCCTGCCTTTTGGGGTAAAAAAATATATATATATAGAGAGAAAACAACAATGAATCCAACTATTTAGCATAAGGAGCAACAAAATAGATAAATTTAACAAGTTGCCTTGTGCAGTAGTGTTGCAAATAGTGGAATCTTCACAAATACAGAAGTAATTTTGATACAGCCTTAAGTAAAATTAATACTACTGAAACTCCAATAAATACAATGGGTCTAATTTCTGTACAACAATTTCTGGTTCTGAAAACCAGTTGCTACAAAACTGATATGGTATATCATAAATTAAAAATAATTAGAAATTAAATCAGCTTGCAAAAGGACTTAAGCATAGAACTTCAACACAGCAGAATTTTCTTGGTTACAGCTTCTTGTTTAATTTCATATGACTTGTCTCAAGAATTAAATTTTAACATCCTTTCCTCATGCATTTTGTATATTATGTAATACTGTGACACACAGACTACTATTTTTTTAAAAACAGTGATCAAATCTCTTAAGGTGAAAGCTCAGCTTTCAACAACATCTGCCCCTAAACAACCAAGTATGTGAGAACATGTGGTTTGCTGTCATGGTTCAAGATGTTCTATCTCCTATGGATATATTTTATGGTTTCATTTATTAGTATTATATTCCTTGAAAATTTCTCTATGTCTGTCTCGTGTTTCAAACATGTCTTCCATTTACACAGCCAGTGGAATTCCTTGTGTGTCTGTCAGGGAAAGGATCTGAACTCTAGTTTGAGAAGCCAAATAAGTATAAAGTGGAAACTGATGCAGAGTAAGTTTCTTTATTTTGGAAAGATGCTAAAAATCTTTGAAATTTTAAGTGATCCTAAGTCTATACTAAGTGAGACTTCACATCTCTTAGTTTGAAATTTGTCTGCATTTTACCTTGCTGCAAATATAATTAAAGTTTGATCAAAATAATTGATCAAATGTCATTATCTAATGGTGTTTGAAACCCATTTGTCTTGTCCAAATAAGAGAAACAGCTCATAGTTGAACTTTTATCCATTAATTACACACCTTTCTGTGTTTTGATTAGGTCCATTGCAGAACAACAGTGGAACTACTGTCATTTTGTTAGTAGTCAGTGATCTCCATAAATCCTTGAATAAAGGATATATTGATTTTACTAACTGGTCCAATGACAAGTTTTATGTCCTCTATGTGGGGCTCTCTACAGCATGTTTAACTTAGGCATAAATGCAAAATTCATTATTTCTCCATCAAGATATTTCTAGTGTATGACATAATAAGGTTTATTGCTCATTCATTTTAGTTTAAGAAGTAAGTCTGTAACTTTTTATTATTTGTTTCTGTTCTTTAATGAGTCAAAATGAAATTAGCTATTGAGGACAAGTATTGAGCATTTAAATTCATTCTATGCTATCTGCATAATTCTCTACGAAAACCTTCAACAGAAGAGAACACTTAATCCTAACAAAGTTTTTATTCACTCTTATGAATTAAGACAATCCCTTCCTTTGAAGGAAGAAGCTCAGTAAGATTTTACACACTGAACATTCTGTGGCCTGAAATATCAGTCCAATAAACCAATAAGAGAAAATGAAAAGCTTTTATTTACTTAATTAAAAGCCAGTAGGTTTTACATTATTATCAGCTGACAGCTGGTTTTAGCAGTTAATCTGTGTACAAGTAATTTGTTTCCATTATCCTACTTGACTGTAGATCACTATTTTCAGGTATATTTGCAGCATATTGACAGGTTTTTGAATTGCATGCTTTAAAAATAGATTTGTATTAAGAAATATGAACAAATTTAGGGTTATTCTATGCAAGCCCGGTTCCAAGTTGTATTCAGCGTCATACTGAATCCATACCTTGCAATTATTTACCTTATCCTGAGTTCCAAAAGAGATAGTATTTAGAAGCCTAACACATACATAATGAACAGACTGTGGGTATTGAAAATATCTAACAAGTCAGTAGAACAAGCAGGTTTTAATAACTTTTCCCTGATTATCTGTCAAGTCTATGAGGCCTCTAGAAATAAAATATGAATCATGCTTGTACAGAATCTATACTTGAGAATGATCTTGGGATTTGCTTCCTAAAAATTCTGTTTCATAGCTGGTAATTGAAAGATATAGCTGTATTTCTGAGAGGAGGAAATTTCTAACAGACAGACAAGTGTCTGCTAGAAAAAAGGAAAAGCTAGTAATATCATGAGCTAATTTTAGAAGTTTGGTCTGGAGTTGTAGAGAGGTGAAGTCTTGATAGGAGCTCTTTCCAAAGTAGTCATCAAACTTACACACTTACTACAATTTACGTTTGCAGTTACCATGGTTGTTGGACTGTGTTCCAAATATTCATGTCTCTGTGTTTGCTTCTTGTTAGAACTATAATGCAAGTGGGACCTCAAAAAAAGCACTGTGAATTACCAGCAGGTGTTGGAATTCCAGTCACACTGCTTGTTTGTCAGCCACACAACCAAATCCAAAGGGCATGTTTTCAGAGAGATAGTTGTGCTAAAATTAATTGTTCAGAAGCTTGGACTATGGGACTACTACAAGTAGCATATAATAAGATAATTTCATATTTTGTACTACTATACATGTGTATGAAACTCTGTAAGTTTGACAATAATTTCATTTGACACATTATAAGTTTCTATAAGTACTATAACATTATATAATACAATCATTAAGTAACTAGACCTATCTAATTTAGTTTAGAGTTTGTAGTTATGGGATTATGCTGTGTAATGAAAAAATAAAATCCACCACTTGTGTCATAATAGTTAAACTCAGAATAATATTTTCCCTCTTTCTTCAGACATCTGCTGATTTACTGGGGTCTTGTTACTAGAGGTGTTGTCAACTCACAGTATTCACACACTTGATTTCTTGTAGTTATTTTCACAGAACTGCTGAACCAAATGGAAACAGTAACTAAACATACACTTTTAGGGGGGATCATAAAGTTCATAAGAGTGTTTCAGGTTAGGTACACCTAGTTGATTGTAAATTAACCCCATGATTAAGTTCTGCAGTTTTAAGCACCAGTACCTTTTTCTGAACAAAAGGAAATGGTTCCTGTAGCCCAGTCCCCATGATCCCTGGTTTGCCTTTGCTGCCGTGAGTGATATCACAGGGGCTGCTGAGATCTCCCCTAGCAGCACTACAGTGTATAGTCCTATGGATTTGCAGGTTCTGGCAGCTATGGCTTCTGGGTTTATTTTTTTTTCATCACTTAGTTGAGGTTCATTGATCTCTAATTATAAAGTGAGCTACATTTTTAAAAAGTGCATTTTCTGAAATTTTTATCTGGATTTGAAATTTTGCTGTCGTTTGACTGGACCTTAACAGCCATTTTTCCAAATCCTGTTAAAAGACCTGACCACTTGTACTCAGTATGTTTGGAATGTTCCTCTGAGACTTTCTACTGTACTGGCAAAGTTTTTAATAGTGCAGCTCTTCCACTGGAAAAAGCCTCTTTATTTGTTGACCCTGAAGTGTGTAAAATGAGGTAAAATCCCAGAGTACAGTGATAATCATTACCTAAACCTCAACTTTTCCTTGTAAGCCTTAGTGGATTGTGCACACTTGAATAACTTCCATCTCAGTGAAATGAAAAATTGGTGCAGTGCAGGAGAATGTAGCCTGTGTTTTTCTTTATGAGAGCCTCAGTTTTAGCCATTACTGACAACTTACTCGATATAGGATTTTAATGTCTCCTTTGATGCTAGACTATGTATGAAAAAAAATCTTTCCCACATTACCAGAGTCAAACTGTGTATTTTTCTAGCTAGTAACTCCTTTGATTTTTTCCAGCTGAGTGGCAGTGATTTCTTTTTCCCTTATTCCTTTATTTTGTAATCTTCCATTTCTTTTTTATAATCTTCTCCTCTTGATTTTTAGCGATGCACTGTTCAGATAGCTGCACAAGTAAACTGGGATAGAAAACCTACAAATAAAAATGAACTCTGCTGTTGTGCTTATTGCTCACTGCCTAATTAGCTTCGTTTCTCTGCTTTAGAAAGTGATGTGAATGGTTGCTGTTGAGGGTTAGAAGACTCCTAGAAAAATGACAGGAATAGCAGCAATGACAAAAATAGCAGAATAGATTGTTGCAGAATCCAACTCAAACATTTGACATTCAGAAAATTTCAAATTTTAAGCTTATTTTTTGTGATAATCTTCTATTTCACATAATGTAAAAGAAAGTTTTCAATCTCTGCTTTTTATTTATTTTTGTGTGTCTTTATCCTTTCCAGTGAAAGAGACAGCTCCATAATTTAAGTTTAAAGTCTTTAAATCCTGAAAGCCTGGAGATCTTGGAATTTAGTATTTTGCAATTACACTTAACAAATTAGCCCATGCCTGCGAAAAAAACCCACAAACAAACCCATCCATTTTACAGTGTATTGACACTGAAATGCAATGAAATTGCATAAGGCATGTGAATCAATCCACCTAAATATTTACTGCTTTAATGAACTCTGAATTTATGGGTGTGCATATTGAAATGAGGTAATTATTTTAAATAGCACCTATGTATTTTTAGCTAAAGAGACTGTGAAATTGCATTTCCTTAAATCATCCCAAGGTTTGTTTGTATGGGTTGAGAAAGCACCACAGGCTGCTGCAGGGCAGGAGCAGCAGTAAGGAAACAAATGCCAGTCTTGTTTCCACTCTGATGTTGTGGGGCAGGGGAGGCGGAGAGATGAATTTCACACCAATGTGCATACTTGACTGGAGTGTTCTGTAAAGTGGATTATTTGAATTTCACTCCCTGCAGCTTGTAAAGAGTAGGCTGCACCATAGAAGTGTAGGCTGAGAGGGACCTCTGGAGGTCCTCTTGTCCAAATTCCTGCTCAAGCCAGCACTGACTTCTAAGGTGAATAAGATTGTCCAGGCACTTGGTTAGCTAAACAAGCTTTGAAAATCACCAAGGATGGACATTCCAGAGCCTCTCCTACTTTTGTAGTGAAGTATATTTCCTAATAGCTGACTGGAAATTCCTGCAATTTCAGATTCCTGTCTCCTGTCCTTCCACAGTGCGCCTTTGCAAAATCTCTCTCTCTCTCTAAGCCCCCCTGTAGGCGCAAAAGGCAGCGGTTAGCTCTCCCCTTTTGCAGGCATAAAACAGGTCTGCTCCTCCACTGGATTTTCTCACTTGAAATATATTTCTTGTGTTTTTTGTGGGGCTCAAAAGTAGTCTTGGTGTTCCAGAAGTTTCCTTGTGATGTTGAGCAGAAAGAAACAAACACTTTGCCTGCCGGCTAAGCTGTTGCTAATGCAGCTGGGTACGTGGTTTGTCTGCATTGCTGCAAAGAGTTACTGCTGACTCATGTTCAGCTTCTCCTTCAGATCATTTCCTACAGAGCAGCAATTCAGACAGACACTTCCAAGCCTATCAGAATGCACGAGCTTATTCCCTCCCACATGCAGGGGTATATTTGTCTCAGATACAAAAAACTTCTGGTTATTTTGGCTTAAGTAGATTCACAGTTAAATTGCCGTCTTCTTTGAGAAAGAAAAAAAAGCCATCAAAACTTCAGCTGACCTAATTACAAATATTAATTTAGTCTCTGTTGAGCATTTTGCACTTTTTAGAATTATATCATACCAAAGAGATTTTTATACAAAAAAAGGCATTAACAGCTGTTGATTTGGGCTATATGGCCAGGCAATAAAAAGGATACTTGGAAGCAAGCAGACTATAAATGCTCCATACTCTGCACAGCTTGGATGGAAATGTACCATGGCTCAGGCATGCCATTCTATGTAAATAATTAATTCTTCCAAAGAGCTCTTCCAGGTTTCCTAAAATTAATACACTGTAGCACTGTTAGAAGGGCTTAATTAATTTAGTCACTGCTGCCACAGTTATCAGGGATGGAATATTAATATCAAGTGGATTTTTTTTAACTCAACATACTCTCAGGTGGTTGCTTCAAATGTTGGTGATAGCCAGATCAAAGCATATATGTTCTGGTACCTCCTCTTCTTACAGACAAGGCTTCTTCCTTCTTTTGTGTTTCTTAGCAGAATCTTGGTATGCATCCTCCTAGACTGCATCAGTAGAAAGTGGTGCTGTTCGGGATTCATATTGACATTGTTACCCAATAATTGAAGTAGGGATTGAAATTGCTCTATATGTGGATTTTTTAAAATTTTTTATCTGTATCCATTTATATCCACAGTGAATTTTCATGACTGGACTGGCCTGTCCTTTGATGTAAATTAATACAAGGGCATTTGTACTTTGAGATAAGCACATGCTAATAGATGGATGAAACAAGCTAAGTGAATGTATGACAGTTTTTCACCCAGATATTTAAAAATTGATGAGGACCAGATTCTGCCCAGGTTATAATCTTGCTGCATGATAATTTAAAGAAGGTCACAAGGCTTCCATCTGTGTGTGTTGGGGGGAAATTGTTTTCACACAGAACATTACTCCTGAAGGAAATAAGCACTCTATTTACACATATAGAAGAGTTCTCAAGTCTTCCAGGAAATCTGTTTGAAAACTATTTACAGTATTAGTATGCAAATTATATACCACACACTAAATGGGATTCTTGCAGCAGAGCACTCTGACAGGCATCTCACTATTTGAACTATGGTAGTACGGTTAAAAAAAACAACACAAAAAGAAAACACAGCTGGATATAATTGTATTCAAACACACACTTATTATGTTAATGAGGGCATACAAATAAAATTAAATGTTGTCCAGCAAAGGTTTTCCCACAAAGACTGAGTAATTTTAGCAAAATGTTCATCTAATGCAACTTTTTGTGTTTATTTTAATTGAAAAAATGTTTGATATTTATTCCTGAATATCGACAGATGAAATTTGGCAGCATCAGAAAAGCAATAAAACCCATCTTGTATCAAGTATAATTTAATAAATATACTTCAGCTGAGAAGAAGACATAAATTGTGTCCCAAACTACATTAGGTACTTCCACTCCTATATAATTTAAATCAAATTAGGAGAATGGTATTGTATAGAGGCAGCGATATATGTCTTAAGTGCCTGTTGTTACCCCAGGTTGTCAGAGTAGTTGATCCACCCTTTAGCCACCTTCCCTTCTGCACTGAAGCTTCCTGATGCTTCCCTGCCTCTGCCTTCCTGGGGCTGCTCTCCTGTCGGCCTCTCTTCAGTCCCACCTTGGTCCAGCTTCTCCCCCGACAGCCTCTCCTGTGTGCCCCTGCCCAAGCAACTTCACTTCAGTGCGAGAGGTTTTAAACAGCCAGGTGTCACTAGGAATCCACTAAGTGCTGTAGAAGGTCAGTACTGGGTTGGGCCTCTTTGCAACCAGCAAAAGCTTTGCCCTTGTTTCATTTCTAAAAGTCTCCCAGAATTTCTTGTCCCCCTTGCATCAATCTGTACAATTCTGCCATGTCAGCTACCCAGGGAAGTTGCAAGGTATGTCCGTACCAATTTACTGCTGGTGGGCTTGAAATCTTTAAAAATAAGAGGCTTCATAGGAGGTTTATGCCTTTTTTTTTTTTTTTTTTCCCCTCTCCATTTTTAGGACATGCTTTTAACAAACCATAACTGAAAACTGAACAAATAACAGTTTGTGCCTTATGTAAGTGTGCCTGCTATTGAAATTGTTACACTCAAAGGCCATAGATATTGTTTAAAGCCCCTGCCTTCTTCACTGCCAGCTGCTGCTGTAATCCTAAAGTAGATGCACTTGGTTTTTTTAAACTTTGTATCTCAGTATACTGCCCTGGGAAAACGCTTTCTGTTTTTAAATTGACCATCATGCAGAACTTTGTATTTTTCTTTGAGATTTGCAAGTTATTTCTGAGTTCAAAACCTCCCATTTTTGTTCAGAAGCATAAAGGGTACCATCCCAATTCTAGTGTGTCAGATGCAGCCTTAAGAATATTTTCTGCTTTTATCATTAGCATTGAGGAACTGTTTTTACTTCAAATGTTATATGATCAAATGCACACTAATTTATTACTTTAAAATAGAAACTTATTTATTTATTAATTAAAAAACCCATACTGGATTAAAAAAAATCAGTCTGTTGTTTAGAATATTTTCCAGAGGCAAAGTACCATTGCTCTGTTTAATGAAAGATTTTTTTTTTTTTCTTAGCTATATAAGAAATTCTTAGCCTATAAAAGAATTTTTTTAAATTTTGTCTTATTAAATTTATGGTTACATCAGGCATTTTTCATTATGATAAGAAGACATAGGTTGTATCATTAGAGCAATAATAAATCCAGCTTGGCTGTTGGGAAAGTAAATTCAGTATCTTGCTACTTCCATTAAAAAAACCCCAACCTTCTTTCAGTAAAAATCTGCTCCCACTAGAGAGCAGATTTTTTAGTTTTCACTCAGTGTCAAATGTAATCCCTCTAAAATCAATAGACAAAATTCACCTGAGAGCAAAATACTTATTATTATTTGTTTCCAGCAACGGGTAAAAACCAGATTTACACATAGATTTTGCATTTAGAGGTAAATGTCAAAGAAAGATGAATTAGGAGAGACTAGAGTACTTGTGTGCTTTGGGAGGCCACAGAGTCATGAGAATGAACCACTGAAACCCAAATCTGATGTGTTGAGAGTAATTTTATTTAGACTGTCAGTCTTCTGGTTAGGCTGCAGAAGCCTGTTTTGTTGTTTTGGTTTGGGTTTTTTCCCTTTATTTTCTGAAGAAACAAAACCCATATTGATACTTTTTTTGTTGTTTGTTTTTTTGGTTGGTTGTTTTAAAAGAAGATCCTCTTTAAAAATTGTCCCAAAACCACATGCTCCTGAAGCAGCCTGAGGTTCACAGCTGAGGTGAATATTGCACAATTCTGTTTATTTTGTCTCATTAGGTCAACCATGCTCTGTAGAGGGATAGCTAGAAGGTAATGAATGACTTCCTTGGCAAAAGCAAAGCAGAAACTGGCTAGTTTCCATTATCTTGGCAATTTATTTAATTTCGATTTCGTGGTGTGGAATTTATTTTTCAGTCGTGCACACTGAAGAGGAGTAGCTCAGAGAAGTCCCTTCACAGATTTAGCCTTTTGCTTTCCTTTCTTTTAATAGCCTGGCTGTGTAAACACTACTGAAGTGGATATCAAAAAATCTTCAAGAATGAGAAATCCACATAAAACAAGAAAGGTAAGTATGGTTATTATACCAAAGGCAGGTGGTGGAGGAAATTTATAGAATGAATTTCCATCATTTTCTTATACCACTTTTTTTCTTACAGCTGCAAGGAACAAATGCATGAACATATGTTAATATTTCCTAAGCTCTTAATTGAATTCATATTGACAAATTTGCTAATGCTAATTAAATGCTATCACATAAGATTTTGGAGAAATAGGAAGAAATTTTGAAGATAAAATTAATTTTTGTATGCTTTATTCATGTTGTTTAGTAGACTGAATAAAACATATTAAAAAGTTTCTGTCAGTAATGAAGGGAAAAAAAATCAAAATTCGGAGTAAACTCTTAACTTTAGTCCTGGTCTTAATGAAAAAGTAAAAAAATGTATCTCTACTTTACAATTATGCCCAAAATGGATGACTAGAAATTACGGAAGAAAGTAGCTCTATCTAAATTAGGTTGTAATTAGAGTGTTACTTCTCTAGGGACGTACAGATGGATTGGCTCAACACTTTTAAATCCTTTGCACCATAACCATGTAGATTGACTCCCACTTTGAAGTACTTCCTTTGAGGTGTATTTGCATGTTGACCCATAGAAAAGTATGTTTTAAGAAGGAAAGTGGATTTAGAGAAAGTTTTAGCTTGGTTTATTTATGGTAGTGAAAGGTCCAGGTTAGTGTAATTTACCAGACAGTAATTGCAATTTTGAAAGTCCTCCAAATAATCAGTGTGTCAGTGTACCTCCCAGGCTACTCCACCTACCAGTCATCTCCACTTACTGTAAGTGGAGTACATCTCTCAGTGTCATTCCCCATGTTTACTATGATGTTAATATAGAGACCTAATAAAAGTAGATCTTTTGTTGTGTGGCTTTATGGAATTTTGGGAGTCTTTATTTTACTCTAGTGCAGAAGCACGATTTTATCTCAGTGCATGGGTTATTGTAGTTTCTTTAGGGAAGGATGATCTTGGCTAACTTCTTGAGCACAATGTACTAAAGCATGACAGTTACTATGAGTGTGTGCAGAAAGCATTGCCTGGAAGCAACCATCATTGTTCCATATTTTTTTGCATAGTCTGTCTATGGCTTACAAAATGACATTCGAAGTCACAGCCCGACGCACACGCCAGTGCCAGAGACTAAGCCACCCACAGAAGATGAACTACACCAAGAGGTTTGGAACATAACTACAAACATGTACTTTTAAATAAACTTTTTAGGAAATAGCTTTTTAGGTGTAAACCCTAGAATTATTGTAACTGGGAAGTTATTCAAAACAGCTGTTGCAAACATTTAATAAACCTTTTCCTTGTCTCAAGTTATATGGATTTAGGCATGTAACTTCCTCAAAACTAATGAGACAAAACCTGAATTTTTTGTATCATGCATTAAATACCTAAAGGCATTGGGAAGTAGGTCAGTGAGTGGGTTCATTGTATAGCTAAGCTCATTAACCCCTGCAGCTATAGGCAGCTTGCTCTTCTTTCGACACTGATTTGAGTCTTGGGGGTATACTTACCACTCCATGTCAGCATGTATAGATTCACACACTTATCTACTGTTAAAACTTTGTTAATCTTTCCTGAGATGTTAGAGTCTGGAGAAGGTAAATGTGCGAAGAAGTATTAGTTCTATCCAAAAATCTAAAAAAAGGCTAACTGGATTTCTGTTGATGAACCTTTAGGGAAAATATTTTATTGGGCACATTTTTTTTTGTCTCTGTATGATCTTTTCTCTTTAATGGAAACTTCCAGTTATTTTAGAGTTATACTGGTGAAATGTTGTTTTAAT
Organism: Rhadina sibilatrix; assembly: GCA_013400275.1. Taxonomy (NCBI): domain Eukaryota; kingdom Metazoa; phylum Chordata; class Aves; order Passeriformes; family Phylloscopidae; genus Rhadina; species Rhadina sibilatrix. Next base: position 52,523 of record VWYO01010462.1, read on the forward strand.
TCAGATATATTTCTCTTCTGTGCCCTAGGATAAATTAAGGTTCAATTACAGCCCTAATAAAAAAAAATTAAAAAAAAAAAAAAGTTATAGAAATAGAGTCAAGCAATAAATTACTCGTAAAACTCTTTTCCTTCCTTTCTTGCAGATTAAGCACTGGCAAATGCAATTAGACAGACATAGATTAAAAATGTCAAAAGTTGCAGAGAGGTACGTATATTGTCATATTTTCTATTTTTTTTTCAATTAGACTGAAAACTATTGGGAAAAAATGTCAGTATGAAATAGCTTCAAAGAGCTATTCACAGCAAATAGGTCTTCAAAGAGAGACGTGGGAGCTCAGATGTCATAGAAATAACTGATGAGTTTAATTTAAGTGGAGAAGTATGAAGTTCTTTTAGTGATAAAAATATTCTAGATATTCCATGATACATTTCAGATAAACCTGAGTCACTGAAAGAACCTCTGACCAAGTGATCACAAGTTTCACCTTTCATTGGCAGGGAGGCTAAATGGGAATAGGTCTGGGGTTATTGTTTTGGTATTTCAAAAGGGCAATCACTGATGAAGCAAGGAAACTGGCTGGTGTGGAGCTCAGTCAGTGCTTGAGCTCAGTTTGGGTCAGAGATGTAACACTAGCAGGAATCTATCACCAAATAAGACCAAAATTTGTCAGGAAGGGTCTAGAGAGCAAATAAAACAAAAAGCCCAACATTGCAGAAAATTGAGCTGCATAGGGCTTAGTAAAGGAAATAAGGCCAAATACAAATTGCTCTTCATCTTCTCATAAAGGTTTCTGGATTTGTCTACTTCTATATGTGTTTGTGTGCACACATATGCAAATACATATAAATATTTATTTATAAAGAGAGCAGGTTAAGATTTTTTTGTTTGCTGAACAGTAAAAATATAGTGTACATTAAATATAATAGGAATTGAAAAGAAAGAATAGTTGTCCTCACTTGTCAATAATTTTACAAAAATTATGAGGCCAAAGGAAACAGCAAGAACAAATAAGGACAATGGGAGATGTAAATCACCAGAATACAAGCTAAGTTTTTAGTGTGTGCAACTGAGCCAGACCAATTCCTGAATATGAAAAAAAAAAAAAAAATTGTGGAAAAGATATTTATTTTTGAGAAAATAAACTTGGGAATAGTGTCCTTTGGTTAGGAAATAATAAAAATATTAATTATATTTAAGAGAAAATAAAAAGTGTACTAGCAGCTGCAGGGCCAATACATATAACCTGCTTAACATGCAGTGTTTTAAACCAGATTTTAAGGAAACTGATGTCTAAAACCAGAGGGATATAAAACATAATCCTTTATGAAAACAAATGTGCATGGAAGAGATTGTATGATCTAATTTATTAGTGCCTAAAAGAACCTTAAATGGAGCTATGTGGCAGTATTAGGGAAGCTTATTTTATTTCTGCTCTTGGTAGACCTGAGCCACCCCTCCTCCTTCAGTGGTCCACTTGCAAATGGCTTGAGTAAACCTATTTCACTCTGAGCTTGTAGCTGCCTTCTGAGTGTGTGCACACAATTACCATGGTTCACTTGATGCAGGGTAACTTGTTAACTGGGGTAACCTTATAAGGTTTCTTCTCCTCCTGACATGACAATGTTTGATGCTTTTGCTTTCCCAGTCTATTAGCTTATACAGAGCAGTATTTGGAATATGATCCTTTTCTTGTGCCCCCTGATCCCTCAAACCCTTGGATATCAGATGACACCACTTTCTGGGAACTGGAGGCAAGGTATATAATTTTATTTCTTCTTTGGAAGTAAGGGAGTATAACATGCTTTTCTGGAAATGTGTAGATTTCAGACAGAGGTACTGCAGGAAGATACTGAGGCAGAATGGCGATGCAGTACCCTTTTGGTCTTTCCAGTTTAACAGTTTTGTAAGATGGGAAGTTCTATAGACTAATAAATCTGCATGAAATGTTACAGTAACCAGTTTCTAGGCATCTAGTACGGTGAAAAAAAATAATAAAAAAAAAAAGACAGCTTTTAAAATCTGATAACATTCCTGGTTGGAAATCTTCACTTTTCTGTGTTTTACCTTCATCCTGTGTAAGTACTAACAGTCTGTTTGCTCATTGCTGAACATTGCACAGATGTGTGCACTCTAAAAATTTATAAAACCATGTAACTTTAAGACTTAGTCTAAATTATGAACACAGATTGTTAGAATACTGAAATATTGCTCACTTCAGGTTCTGTTGTTTTTCCTTCTGTAGCAAAGAGCCAGGACAGCAGAGGGTGAAACGATGGGGATTTGGCATGGATGAAGCTTTGAAAGACCCTGTGGGAAGAGAGCAGTTTCTGAAATTCTTGGAGTCAGAATTCAGTTCAGAAAATTTAAGGTAAATGAGAACTACTAAATTTTTAGTTATATTGGGTTTTTGCTTTGCTGTTTTTTTTTCTCCCAATACTTTTAGTTTTTGATCCCTTCAAAAATTTTCCTTACCTTTCAGAATTAATTCATCCAGACTGCTCCCTGCTTTCATGTACAGGCTGAGGGAAATATTCAGATAGTTAACAGAGACTCACATGAAGCATATTTTTCCATTCATATTCAACTTTTGGTCAAACTGCTCATGTAAGAACTTTTCTCTCAACTTGTCTTTTAAACAGGTATAAAACTGACTCATTCATAGCCTGTTCAATATATTTTATTTAGTCAGATATTATGAGAAAAGTAAAATGAAAATAAAATGTTTAAAAATAAATAAAGGATCTAAAAGTAAAATTCACATACTTTCATCACGTTGATTGATTTCTGGGGATCATTTTGAAAATCTCCACTAATCTAGTACTTGTGCATCTGACACAGCTGAAGTAGGGTGACACCTAGCTCTCAAATTCCTCCCTAATTGAAAAATGGAAAGGTATTCCTAAGGTATGTTTTAAAAAGTATATTTACAGAATAAGCTTTAAGTGAGGGGAAAAATTATTTGATTTTAAAAATGATAGTCCATTCATTGGTTAATAGCATGTTTTGTATTTGCTGTTCTAAGTCATATTTCAGTAAGAGTTATTTCAGAGAGATTAATAATAGACAGACAAATTAAGCTGAGCATAGTACAAAAGTATAGGCAATGTGTTTTTCTCTTAATTCCACCTTCTTTTCAGACATCATCTCAATCACTTTCCATTCACCAATAACATAAGTAGTATAAAATCCTATTTGCATTTACATTCTAGAACTTAGATAAACCCTAACCTACTTTTTTCCTATGCCAATTCTTGCTCTAAAGTGGTGCAGCATAGCCATTCATACTAAAATTATGCTTTTGTAGCATCTTACAAGAGGTATTTAATATTTATGGTGTTGATTTATAAATGCCGAGTAATTGCACAAATCTCCTTGTTGCTAATTTAAATTTATCCACAGAATAATTGGGGTTGGAGTTCTCTAAGTTGCTGACTATGTTCATATTCAAACATTAACTTTACATCACAAATACAGCCCAGCCTGTGTGTATATGTTGATGACTTCGTCACAGATACAGATTTTTTCTTATTAAAAACTCCAACTGGTAAAGAGAATTTTTAAAATCAGAATAATACCAAGAAAAGGAAAGGTAATTTTTTATAAAAAAATTATTTAAAGAGCATCCTGGTAATTTGTTATGGAGAGCAGCTGTTCAAACATGAACCTATTGAGTCCAGTGTGTGCTGCAGTTTCTGGTGCTTTTCTGTGATTAATTTGTCTCTCTGCCAACTAGACTGTTACCCACATAATTCCTAACTCTTTCGTCTAATCCTATTTACAACACTAAATACAGGCAAACTGCAAGTAACTGATCTAGAAAAATTCCCTCAAGAAATTTCTTCAGAGATGATTCCTTGACATGCCATCTACTCTTCTGTTTCTTCCTCTAAATTCTTAGATTAGCATCATAAAATATAATACTTGAGTAACGGTGAAGCTACAGGAAAAGGCCAGGCAGGGGATAAACTTACTCTGAAAGGTGCTTTCTCTGGTAATTAACTGAAAGGAAACTGTCTCAGAGGCTCAGAATTATGTTTACAAATTCCCAAGCTGTAGGGAAATCGATCCATTAGGTTCACATAGTAAATTTGGGTTAGAAAACGTGAATTTGTAAAGCTTCTTGTGTATGGCTGTCAAAATATTTTAGATGTCAATAACAGAAGTTAAAAGCTTGATGATTTCAAGCATTACAACTAAATAAACCTTAAAAGGCAACCACTTTCGTTGCTCACCTGTTAATTCCATCATGGTAATTTGGGGGTTTTTAGTGGCATTTTTTAATTATTATTTTGACAGCCACCTTGAGAAAAATAATTATGTCCACCCACATCTTCCCACTGCAACAAATTCAACTCAAATCAGTTGCTGTTTCTTGTACTTCTGCAGATCTAATCATGATAAAATTTACAGCACTGCAAAGCCTGTAGTTGGATAGGCAGCTGGGACCCTGCTTTTGAGCTTTCCAGCTGAGTTCACAGGATACAGCAGGGACTGCAGGCATGATAGGAGCTCCAGTATTAGTAGTTTTGATGTCTTACACCTTGTGTTGGTGAAACAAATTCCAAAACCGTGAAATGATAAGTCTACCAGATAGACCATTTCTATTCAAGGGTAATGATTTCACGTAGCAAAAAGTCCCAGTGTTACTTTTGCATTTACTTCAACTGAGGGTGTCTAAGGTATGTGAGAATATCGTTCTGGGTGGATACAGATCCTGTCTTAAAGAACACAACAGGGATGAAGGAACTTGAGCTGTGATTTAATACCAAGAATTGTGCAGTCATTGGGAATATAACCAGGTTTTCCCTTCTTACTTTGTATCTCTGTGCTTTTTTTTTTTTNATGGGGCTTAATAGTATTTGACTCTCTGGAGGAGTGTTGTAAAGCATAGCAAAGGAATAAAACTGTCTAAGCAGTTCTGTCAGTACAGTAACTTCATTACAGTGTGACTGCAGTTTGCAGGTTGGATTCTGCATTCACCTAATGCAGAGTATGACTTGTGATCTCTTGTTATCATTTTTGAAGAATTGCTTTGTGTGTTGCTTAATACGCAGAAGAAATAGCTAAAGTAACATATGATTTGGATAATAGATTTATGAAATTCCCAATGCTTATTGCAAAAATGGTGACCATTGTTTAAAATTCACAAGACTTAAGTTTGAGCATGATCCAGTACTACTGAGCTTGGTCACAAGGCTTTCCAAGTACTAAAAAAAGTGCTTTTCAAAGACAGTGAGTTTATTAAATCAAACTTACTGGAACATGGCACCTGAAGACCCGATGTCTTTAATTTCTATAGGAAATTGTATTCCTCTTCTTGTCCTTCCTTTGTCTGTAGTGCAGCAGAATTCTTTGGAAAGATAATATTTGTATGCTGAACTATAGGTTTGCTGCCAACTGGTTGGTGTGAAAATTAAATAATTTCACACCTGCCAACCTGAAAGCCTGTCCAAATCCTTATGCAATATGGCAATGGGTGTGATCTCCAAAGCAGCTCTAAGACTGAAAAGCCTTCTAGGTTAGTGAAGGGAGAGTGGTGACTGGCTAGGTTCCACGATACACAGAAGGAAAAGCCACTGGACCCCTTGCCTCTTCCTTTGATGCTCATTGTTTAGGTCTGTAATGTGACTAGTAGGGAAAAGGGACTTTTCATTCTTGTTATCCAGAAAAAGAAGAGAGGGACTGAGACTTTTGCTAGATGTTTTCCCTCATTTCCCTCTGCCAGCTGACATTTTGTGAGGTGTTTATGCTTTACACTGGTGATTATGAGGCCCTGTTGTGGGTGCTAATAACTTGACCGAAATTTAATCCTCAAAGCTGAAATTGCCTGTGAGTTATTTCTCATTCAGACTCAAGCTTAAATGCCAAATGCCAGCAATGTTGCTATTTCTGCAGAGTAGATGAGAAAGAACTAGAAATTACAAGATTTAATGATTTTCTGTCATTTTCTTGAAATCCTTCAGTTCTACTATTCCTTGGAGCTTGAAGTTGCAGTTGGCAAGAAGGTGGACTCTAGAAATCAGAGACCAGTGTTTCCTGCCCCTGGAAAAATATTATGTGATTTTATTAATAGAGTTTGTTTAGGTTTTTGTTTGCTCTTTCTGAAAATGCTGAAAGGTCTGGCCTCTTACTTTTTGTGTCACATGCACTGAGTGTAAAGTTCACGTAATTCTCACTTCAGTGTTTCCACACTGACTACACCTCACACATTTCACAGAGAACACTGCAGCCTTTCTCCCACTCTTTATTCCTGTGGGCTAAATTTAACTGATTAGCTTGGTCTGGAACCTGGCTGCACCTGACATTTAGGTCAGTTGATGGGACAGAAGCTGTGTTGCAGCTCTGCTATTTAACCACGAGGCCACCGTGGCTTTGAAAGCAATCCAGCTGGAGGACATAATCCCCAGATATCCTGCAACATGTGTTTTACCAGTCCTTGTGGCTGGATGTACTACTGCTGTACGCTACGCACTCTCCCTCTGCTGTGTGTCTGCTGTGTCACCCAGCATGTGGCAGCCAAAATGCTGGGGTAGAAGACAGCTACAAGGTTTGCACTCAGCTACTCAGGTCTCTGTTCAAACAGTGCTGAGTATCTGCTAGAAGGGGTCTCCATGGCAAAAGCAAACCTCCACCAACAGGAGATGCAGTTTCATCTAAGGGCAGCCAGATTGAGTTTTAGTTCCTTACACAAAGTAGTACCAAGTCTGTGTATATCATTGACCAAAAGATGCAATTCCTCTTCTCCCCTCTCCTGCCCTTGCACATAGTTAACATTGCAGACTGTGTGCTTTTTGCTACAGGAGTCTTCCCTTGCTCTGGTCTCAGCTCATGAGGCAGAGAGCTTTAAAACAGTACAGGGAGCTCTTTTGATTTGAGGCCCTGTGCTGAGATCTTGCTGACTCCATTTCAACTTCATCTCTGTTATTGGTTGCCATGGGATATTGAAAAAAGTTATTTTTGAAAATGCAAGAGAGGGCAGCCTTATTTTTGTCATTTCCTAACTTTGAATATTTGAATTCAACTCTCTGTGGGAGGGGGGCAGGCATCTTTTCTTAAAAGATAAGTAAGTAGATTCAAATCTTAAAATGTGTGTTGGCTGTGAAATAAGAACCCTAGACATAACACAGAAATCATAATTCTTCCCACTTTTAGAGAGATTTCTATATTTAGAGCTCCACATTTTTAATAGAGTCTTTGAATGCTATTGTTAGAAGTGTAAAATTAAATTAATCTATCAAAGAACTGGTGTTCAGCCTGTAAGACTGGGTCTATATAACCTCCCTACTCTATGCTGCAAGCACAGAAGTTAAATTTATTGAAATTTATCTCCCATCCATTTCCCCATAATTGACTATAACCTACTGTATGAAAACAGTTTACTTGCAAAAGAAAATAGCATCCTAAGGCATGTTTGCAGTTACTTCCAGAATTATTGGCAGTGATACAATGGAACAAAAAAGGAAGTGACATCTCTGAGCTAGATCAGCAGGATGTCTGCAGGGAGATAGAAAATGTGTATTTACAAAGAACACCCTTCCCTTTCATTTTTGTGTTCCTTACCTGACTTGGAGACACATGAGTAATCAGTCAATCCCAGAAGATGCACTTGAAGGGGTTAGTACTGCAGGATATGTGCTTTTAAATGCAAATATCGAAAGCAGCTTAAGGAAACCAAAGTAGGTTGCCCAAATTTGAGAGAGTGAACTGAATTAGAGATTGTGAGCTTTGCAGTTTTTAAACTTGAGTTATCAGGCATTTCTTCTTGCTGCATTGCCATCAAATTCACAGGATACATCCCCAGACTCTGTGCAGAACTATGTTCAATTCACACTGTAGTTCATATATAAAAGTGATGCTACCCAGAAGTTTTGAAATTGGAGTTCTATTGGCACAGATCCCCTTTGTGACCTTGGAGAAACCACTGTACATTATTAAATTATTAATATATTTGCATAACTGGGACAAAAATGCTTCTCTTTCTCTTGGAGAATCTTAGATGAAAAAAATTGTGCTTATGTACTACTGAAATTGAAGGTTGTAGAAATACCTAAAATAGTCTTCTTGGTAGCATAAAGCTGACCATACTGGCTTGTGGAAAATGAACACAGGCTCCTTCCATCTGTACTACAATGGAATTGCAAAACAGGACTAAGAAGGAATAACTGCTCCCTGAAAAGTAAATTTTCTCAAGGGAAGAATATCTTATAGCAGGATTACTGTAAGGTTTGCTCTGCTTTACCATCCTCTCTAAAGTGTTTTGCAATAATTAAGGTAAATCAGAATTTGGATTGATGGTGGTGTCATTTTGCTTTCTTGGCAGTTTGAGTACAGTTTCACTGTTCTTCTCTCCTAGCCCATCCTTGTTGAACTCAGCTGAGAGAGCTTGAGTTGATCTCACAGTGTAAGCAGTGTGCAACCACATTTTAAAGATGCACCCAATTTATTTCTAAGCCTTGGAAAACCCAGATGATTTCAAAGTTAAATCACTTCAAGGCTCAGCTTGTCTGGTTCATAGGATCAGCTGTGTCAGAACAATAATGAAAAGTTGCAATGGTATATATTGCATGTTTACCAAAGTCAAACTTGAGTTGAGCTCTGAGAACTAAGTGGTCTGAACCATGTCTAAGAATGGAATCCTAAATTAATTTAGGATTGTTTTTTGCCATGAGAGAGATTGTCTGAACACCAAAAGAAAATAATGAAGTAAAGCTTACAGCTAGTTGGCTATGATCATAAAGTGCTCAAGACATTTTTAGTGATCTTGCTCCGGCCTGAATGAGGATACAGTGAACTGGCTGCGCTACATGTCTAGTTGGTTTGCTCAGCAGCAGAAGAGAGAATGTGTAATTCCATTCAGCATTTTTAGCAAAAATATGCATATAAATGGAATGCTGAAAAAAGAAATTAAATTATTGTTAGCAAAACAAATGCTTTTCCAATGTATGTATGATTTGTGGGTAACGAAATTAGAGTTACACAGTTTAGGATGTAGTAGGACTCAGAGATTCGTGTAGATAGCAAGAATGCAAATTATTAGTTTTTGAAGGAATGTCAAAAAAGCAGTCAGTTTATAAGTAATATAAGCCCTTGTGGCCAAAATGAAGTCTCAGTTTAATTCCAGCAAAATCTGGTATCTTCCTGTAAGCATGTTACCCATACATAAGTAAGGAAGGATTTCCTATCTGTCCCATGAAAAGCCCTCTAATAATTGCTTCCCTAGGTGGATTGATTGCCTTGGGACAGTACACCAGAACGCTGATCCCAACATCAAATCACTCAGCTTTTTCTTATTTTAGCATGCCTAGATGAAAACTTCAGTTACTTAATTTCTTTTTTAAGAGCAAGCAAGAATGCAGGCACTTCATTAGTGGTTACCCTGAGCTGGAAGTCAAGATGCTTTGTTGTGCCATAGGTTCTGGTTAGCTGTAGAAGACCTGAAGAAGAGGCCTATCCGTGAAGTTCCTGCTCGCGTCCAAGAAATCTGGCAAGAATTTCTTGCTCCAGGTGCACCCAGTGCTATCAACCTAGATTCAAAAAGTTATGACAAAACCACTCAGAATGTGAAGGAACCTGGAAGATACACTTTTGAAGATGCTCAGGTCAGTTTGCCATCTCGTTTTATGGACATTTGAAATGGAATATTGGCTAGTGAAATCTATACACAGAAATGAGACGTGTTTGGGAATTAAATGATAATGCCCTGTTTCCAAAAATGCTGTTTTGGCAATGCAAATGTGTAACATTCTTTGTTCATGAGGCATATGAAGTTCTTCATGAAACTTCTGTGTTTGATATAGAGTTTTCAAGTGGACATTGAATAGAGGAAAGCATGTAGTGAATAAAAAACGAAGTACTCCTGTATTAAATGCAACACTTCATGCGACTTATAACTTAATATTTCATCTGAAGACTTCTGAGAAAAGCAATAGAAAATAATTGGATTCACAGTAAAAGCAGCAGAACTGGTATCATCCTCCATTTTCATCAGCAGCCCAGTGATGAAAATTTAATTATTAATGCAAAGTGAAATGGTGTCAAAAGGAGAGATTGAGATCATAGCCCTGTAGAGTTTCCTATAGCTTAATTGTTAGGTCATCATCTTGGGAGTCAGGAGATGCTGCTGCAGGCCCCATGAAGGAGAGAAAGAAATTGAATTGAGGCTTTCTACTTTTCAGGAGAATGCTTCTGCCCTAAATATTAAGGGGAATACTTTTACCTCCTTTTCATTTCTCCATTATGAGAATAGTAACCTATGAAGAAACAATAAATTTTTCATTAGACACTGTGTCATAGCCGCTGTTCTGAAGTACTCTGCATTAAACCAAACTTACAATTTTTGCTTGCATCTGCTGACCCCTGGAGATTTAAGAATGCAGTATATAGCAAAGACATAAATGGCAAAAGGAAACAATAGAGCAAGATGAAAGATTTTAAAAAAATATGTCTTTGCAATTGAGTGAGTAATGGACATTTAAATTCCTTGCCAGTATCCTTTTTTTTTTTTTTTTTTTTTTTAATAATAAGTGTAAAATTTCAGTACCCTTTTACTGCCAGATCTCTCTTCTTGTAATTTTGTCCTTCATTTATGAAAGACATGGAGTATTCAGTATTTATGCAAGCAGAACTTTCCTAGAGAGGACTTGCACTTAGTTCATCCAGTTCAGCAAAAAACTTGAAACCTGGAAGCCTCAATTTTTTTGGAAAAAGGACAGGCTGCACTTGCTGTGTTCTCACTTGAAGCTTTAGGAGCTTTAAAGTGTCCTGTCTGAGGTGGAGGGTTTTGTCAGCAAGAGGGCTCTGCCTCTGCAACAGGCTTTTTTTGGCCTGCTAGCTGGGAAGGAGACCACTGGTGTACCATTCTGGCAGTTGGTGGGTTATTTAATTGTGGTTAAAAATATATGAAAAGCATTTCTGGACTGGATATACAGAAAGATGAAGCTCCATGTCAAATGCAGACATAAGTAAAATGGGACATGTAAGTAAAAATAGCCTGATTGGGCTAAATAGGTGCATGAATGTGTCCTGGCTAATGTGTACATTACCAATACTAATACAGACCAATTTATTCTTGCTTTTACAGGCATATTTCTTGTACAGAAATAAAATTTTAATGCCCACCACCACTTTTTGCTCTCTGTTGACAGCATTGTCTGCTTTCATAGACACTGAATGAAAAAAAAAAAAGCCTCCCTCAAATAAACCAGTCTAAGTTCTGAATACACATCAGAATTTCTCTGCTTAGTGTAAGAAATACAAGAAAAGACATTAAGAATAGTTTTTACAGTTTCTAATGCGGCAAAAATTAAATATCAGTTCTAATTTTTCCTTGTCTTAATTTTCAGACAGGATGAGGAGTTTTGTTTGGGTTGGGGTTTTTTTTGTTTGTTGGTTTGGTTTGGTTTTGTTTTGGGGTTTTTTTTTGTGTATGTTCACTACTTTTATGCACTACCAAGCTGAGAAACAGTATTTTCTTTTCAGTTTGTTTGCTGTTTCTCAGTTACTGTACTACATGCTGCCTACAGTAAAAAATAGAACTTGAGTAAAAGAAAAACTCCATGAAAATAGCTAACATGATTCAGGATTTTTAAAAAATATTTTTGAGGATATTTTGTATTCTTGTTGCTTTTTCTACAAGTCTTTTCTCTAGCATATAATTAGAACTAGAATTATCAAGTGTTCTACATCACAGATTTTTTGGTTTTCATCTTTTTCAGAAACTAGAATGTTCCAAAATTAGAAGTTTTTTAAGCTGCTCTTGTCATTTGTTTTCTGAATAAAGGTTTCCAAATTTTCTTATGCCTCTGAAGAATTAATATCTTGAAAATTAGATTAGCCTGGAATTGTTTTTCAATTTACGTTTGTATTTTCCTTTTTATATTGTTAGCTGGAGAGCAGACTAAACATCTGTCAAAGGATGTTTTCAGATGTTTTTAAGATCAGCCAGGGGAAATCCTTACTAACCTGAGCTTTACTTGTGGTGCTGAATTGAAAACCTAGTACTTCTTCCTAGCCTCTGAAAGCACAAGAGTATCTCCAGAAATGAATTCAGAAAATCTGATGAGGAAGGAGCCACAGCTCTTAATTTCATCACTTAGCTAAACTAACTAAGGAGGTTTGAAGCTGGACCTGAAGCTAGGACTCAGTTGTCAATTCTTAGAAAATAATTTTGTACTGGAAAATTTGGTCTCTAAGTTAAAGAAAGGTGTGTTGTATAATTATGCATAAGAAATGGGTGGGATTTCAGCTTTAAGAATAGAAAGAATCCCACTGCCTGTGCCTGAACATGCGTCTGAGTCAACACTTACAAAGCAACATACAAATGAAATCCTCTGGTTTTTGTACCTGACCTAGAGCCTGGGAGAGATGTGCAAAGTGATGAACACCCATGGGAGCAGTAGGTTTCTGCTACACATGGGTGCTGTGAAGATTGAAGACTCCCAATCACCTTCAGTTGTTTGCTTTTGGAAATATAAAGTCAAGGCACCTTAAATCACTTGGGTGATTTTGGGAATTCAGGTTCTACAAAATGAAGCAGTTTATTGCAGCCTTAGCTTCAGTCCCAAAACCTGCTATCCTGTAATACTTCCTATTCATAGTAGTGCTAGCTGGTGTACATTCCACAGCCGAGACATGTGGCTGCCTCCTGTTTTATGTGTGTCCTCTTCTATGGGAATAACAGCCCCTCCTTTCCTTTTCAGGAGCACATTTACAAACTGATGAAAAGTGATTCTTATCCTCGTTTTATACGATCCAGTGCCTACCAGGAGCTGCTACAGGCCAAGAAAAAGGTATTGGTCCATCTTGCCTTTGTCTTGCCACTGTGCAAAGCAGTGGTTATGTTTGCAACAATACTCAGTCTTCTCTCCCCTGTGCCAGTGCAACTGGATATCTGGTAGGTGACCAGCTTGGCGTTTTTGGAGGGTCACATACACACAGGAGCTCAATATACATATATGTGTATATATCCTGCATGCGGGCATGTTTCAATAAGTTAATCTAGCAAAACTTATTTTTATTTTTACATCCCATATTGTACTGTTTTCTCTGTTATGAAGCACCTTAAATTGCAAAGTGCTTTACAAATACATTAAAAAAAATAAAATAAAATCCCAGAAGAATAGTCTTTCATGTTTGCAAGTTTGCTTATGTAATAATTGTTGTTCTCTTTATTCCACCTATGAAAGCTACAGAATGTGTTTAGAAACAATCTATTCGTATGAATAACTTCTAACTTCAACTATAAATATAGGGGCTTGCTAATTTTGTTTCTTTCCCTATTACTACATGAATAGTTTTGAGTAGGCTAGGAATCTGACTTGAAAGACTGATCATGTCACACTTTGGCAAACACAGGTTCATGTCTTGGTATGTAATATTTTCTTAGAAAAATTCAGATTATGGAATGGGTTCTGAATAGCCACAGCCCAGAGTATGCGGAACAGCTTTTACAATGCAGATTTCCATGATGAAAAATAATTCTCATAGTGGGCTCTAAACAGTAATCTCCTAGAATCAGTTGGGAGCCCTGTGCCTTGCAAAATCAGGGCTCCGATTGTTACTGGAACAAGGTAGTTATTAACACGGTAGCATTCTATTGTTGATAATGACAACCTAAAATTATATGAAAGTACTGTGTGATTTTGTTTTTTGTTCAAACATTGATTTCTGAAGATCCAATATAGAGAGAGATGTTGAAAATACCAGAAAGCTTCAACTGTCCGTGTGAAGTCCTTAAGTTTGTGAATGTCAGTTCATTAACACAAGATGTGCACTTCATTATTTCTTTTTACTTTCAGTTTTACTTTAAATTCAAACCAGTTTGATCCCCATGAAAAGTTATTTTTGTCGAGTACTATATCTGTTTTGCCCATCCCCTGTTTTGCCAAGTCCCATTACAGCCTCCTACCTGTGTTTGCTTCCTGATTTATACTAACTTTGTTTTGCAGTCCATTGTTACGTCAAACCTTCTTTTCTACTCCATTGTTCTTGCTTTTCTTTTCCCCCTCCTTTTTCTTTTTCTTTCTTTTGTTTTATTTATTTCACATTTAAGTTGGAAAACACTCTGGATCGTCGAACATCTTTTGAGAAATTCACTCGCAATGTGGTAAGTTTGTTGCCTCGGAAGACTAGTAAGCGTGATGGGACATCCTTCTCCCCTTCCCCTCACTGATCCCTACTTTCCCTTTTGCTTCTCTAACTTGATGGTTAAAAGTGTATTCATCACAGCTTGTGAATTTTCCTGGGAATGACAGCTTTATAATGTGCTTTCATTACAACCCCTGCTCCCTAGTCCCTTTCCCACTGATCTCAGTAGTCACACATGGAGGAATGGAACTTTGGGAGCCATGCTTTTTGCATTAGGAAGCATGAAATTAGTCAATTCCCCTCGCCCCCCTCTATAATTTTAGTAAAGAATCTATGAAAACATGCTTGTTGTTTCTTTTTCTGGTGCCTTCTAAAATACTAAGTCGAAAACAGTTGAATACATTGGATTTCCATCCCGTCTTCTCTTTATTTTACTAAAAAAGTTAAAAAGTGTCCCCCTTTTTTTCAATTTGGCACAGGGAAAAAAAAAGCAATAATAATTTTGCCATCTTCCTTAATGCCTAATAGCTTCTACAGGACCAAAGAATTCATGCTGTTTATGTGCAAGGGTTTGATTTGGATTCATTTTCATAATGGACTACAAGAACTGATTTTTTCTTTTCCATGTATAACTTTCAAAAGCTATTTCTCAAAGGCAAAAAAAAAAAAAAAATGAAGGCTGGTAGATTTTATGTGGGTGTTCTTTTGCCACCTGCCAAAAGATCCACTGATTTCATGATACTTGTGATTCTTTTTACTTCTCCAGTTTCTTTGGGATTATTATTTTTTACATTGTGAAAGTTCCAACTAAAGAATTCAACGCATTTATTTTTGTAGGGCAGAAACATCCCTATTTTTCCATGCCATAAAAACTGTACACCAACACTGAGGGCGAGCACTAACCTGTTATGAAAAGAGGTAGAAAGATCTTGGATTATACTCGAGTTTGTCTGCATTGTCTGTTGAATTGTGCAGGTGACGCTGCTGTGTGTGCGTGTGCGTCTGTGGCTTTTTCTGTGACCTGGTTAGTGGAGCTGTGTGTGTTGAAATGAACAATATGAGAGCTTTCAGCAAAGATCATGGTTTTTGTTTTTGTTTTTGTTTTTTTAGTTTCTAGGGAAGGAGAAGCAGTTGTCAGAAACTGTCTCCCCTGTAATGAGGCTCAAGAGTATTGCCTCAAGTATTAAAAAGATGCATATATACTTTCCAGTAATCGAAAAAAGAAACACAGTGAAAATTTTGTAAGACTGTGGGAATATCTCACTTTTAAAAACAAACCAGTAATTCTTTAACTACTTTCTTATAGGTAAAGGCTTCCTGTAATATGCTTTGAATCCACTGTAATCAGGAAGAAATTTGGATTCAATGGGACAAAGTCAGTAAAGGACACTAAAAGTAAATAAACAGCCACAAAGGAAACTATCCCAGTGTTTGAAACAAAAACCCCTATGTTTTGCATGGTGGTGTTGCCATAGCATGTTGCAGTGTGATTTGTGTGTTGTCTAAACAGGTTGGATCTATAAAACAACATTGTACACGATAGCACTATACATGATAATTCCATCATAATTCAGTAGGAAGTTCCATATTAATAAAAAGTCTAAAAGAGAGTGCATAGAGTGGGTAACACACCCGGGACCTCTGAGAGCCAGACTTTTTCCCTGTTATAGTGCCTGGCAAACTGCAGTGCTACATTTATTCATGGCATTTTGAGCAGCCCAGGGGTCAGGAATTGGCTATGGTGAACATTATGGAAACAGTGGCCATGAGGGGGGAAATAGGAAGCTGCAGGTAGAGGGGTCGGGAAAAGAGTGCGAAAAGGGAAAATGTGCAGACAAGACTGGGAGATGCTGAAATCCCTCCCAGAGCAGCTTTGCAGATAAACCAGCAGTTCTGGGCACAAACACTGGAGCATTGTGCCCTGCAGCTGTGCCTGATTTTCATCCTGCTAATCTCAGGGCAGAAGTACCAGAATAGCAGCATGACAGGGATGCAAGGCAGGTCCAATAAACCAGCTGTGAGCTAGAAATGGAAAAGAGGATTTCTGGACATTAGTAGTTCAGTAGAAGAGGGGGATTTTTTTTATTATTATTATTTTTTTATTTTTATTTTTTTTTCTTTTTCACAGAGCAAACTCTGAAATAAAATCTGTGGTTTTGATTTTTTTCTCAACTACTACCTGTTAACCAGGGTGGAGTCTGTCAAGTCGGGTCAAGTATGAAAGAAAAACATACCACTGCTAGATCTATGATCTCTATTAGACTGGCAGCTCTGAGGCTTACAAATTTATCCAGAGCATCAGGATGCTGAAATGCAAACTTTTTTTTTTTCCAAGATGACTGAATTGATGTCACCCACTTCCTTAGGACCTCTTTCCAGCAGACATCCTTGTTCTTCTGCTCTTGTTCTTGGTTGAGATGAGTTTATAAGTAATTATCTATCTTGGTACAGTGGTTCCAACCAGCAGGGATGAGGGAAGCATTTTGCAGAATATTCTACAGTGTACTGATTAACTTGATCAACTGTGAAGTGAGGGACTGTGGAATAGATCTGTCCTACTGATTAATACAGAAGAAAGGTGTAAAAAGGGTCTTCTACAACCTGGATAGATGATGCTATCACCTCTGATTTAGTGAGATGAAAATTACAATTTCTCTTCTCTGATGGTTTGCAATATTTAAACTGATTTTCACTGGATTTTTTTCCTCAGTTATATCAAAGTTAAACAAAACTAGATCTCAGTTTTTTTTCACTGGAAGTGTTTAATAAAAACCCAGTAACCTTGTCTGTGTCTGGGGACTCAGTCTGAACAGAGGGACTTGTAATTCATTATCTGATTTGTTGACTCTAAGAGGCTCCTGATCAATGTTAAACAAAATTGGGTTATACTTGCTACAGGAAGCATTTCTTAAACTAGAAAGTTTAGAAACTTTGTAGAGGGCAATTACTCTGTACTATTTTATTAATTACATGAGAATAACCTATTATAACAAGTAATTATTTTAGTCGAATGGAGAAAAAACTAGAAGTAGAGCTATACACTAGGCTTGGCTCTGCATTTCTTTGACATTGAAGGGTTTTCTTTCCAGAAAATTTTCAGTAATTTGGTGCAGTTCATAGAAGGCCTAAATGCTCAGTTTAAAAACTGACTAATTAACTGCTCTGTAGATTTTATAGTGCAAAATTGCTAATGCCTTTCTGCAGCAGAAAATATGGATAGTGTTAGAAACAGATCTGTAGTCACATAAAATACACAGAAGTAATAGCAAGCTGGCATTTGCTCTGTGTAGTATTTATTACTGAACACTTTATAGTTTGTATCTGAGTAGTAACCCCAGCTATCCTTGGTCCGCCTCACACTCCTGGGTACTGTGTGAAAATACAGAGCACAGACACTTCAACACTACTGGAATGAAGCCATTGGATAAGTGAACTGTCTTGGACTAACATGGGCAACCATGTGTGTCACAGCTTTGAGTCAGAGGCACAGAGAGCAGTGACACTGTGCTCAGGGCTCCCCCCTGCCTTGCTCGGCCCCTCAGCTTTCTCTTTGAGAGTAATAAAAGTCCAGTCCCCGTGGCTCCCCAAGGGACTGGGGAAATTAAAGATCTAAGTCATGGAACAGGAGGGTCTCATTGCATGCTAAAGCAGTAGAGAAACTGAAATCAGCAGTTTCTGTGGCATTTAAAAACTGAAATTCTTTTGACGAATTCACATGGAGAAAAAAAAAACTATTAAAAAATTAAAAATGAAAAAGCTCAGCAAATTTACCTCAAGTGCTAATATCTACATCACAGGGGGGAAAAAGCAGGTGAATACACACTGGTAATGTTGATGGCAGCAAAGCGGTTCTTCAAGGAACAATTTTGTCTGTAATTTCTCATGTGTGTGCAGGAGTTGTGACAGACTGAGCAGGACTTTGTGAGCCCCAGCCTGGTGCTTAGCTGCAATTACAGGTCTGGAACTCTCGAGACAAAGGGACCTGCTTTATAGGGGGAGCGAATTAATTTAATTTCCACACCATGCAAATTTTATTGTCCCGCCAGGAACCAAGCTAATGGGGCCAGAAGGGGTAGCCTCCCTCCTGAGAGCTGTGGGAGGAGACACACCATCCCCATGCGTTGGTGCCATGACTTCAGACACCACCATCAGAGGTAGCACTTCATCTGGCACTGCACAGTTATACAGAACACAAAAAAGAGGTGCTTGTTATACATTTGTGAGGTCTTAGGGAAATACAGCCAGTACAAAACAGACCAAGTTCAGTTCATATATTTAACTAGAAAACCATCAACTATAATTATCTCCTCTCATAACCTTATAAATGAGACCCCATTTAATAATTCTGTGTTGGAAACCATTATATCTTATATTTCCCATATCCTTTCCAGCTGTCTTCTCCTACTTACCTGGAAGAACTTGCTGAACAGAGCCCTTTGATTTTTTCCCCCTCCAAACCAGTAAGAATAGACCATTTCATGCGTGAGATGTGAAATGCAAAGGCCATTGAACAGAGCACATTTTCACTGAGTTTCAATCCAATGTCACTTAACATGACATTGTGAATTATGGCCTAGAGATGGAAATTAAAACTCATAAAAGTAGCTTCCTCAGTTCCTATCATTGGGTCATAGACTTTCTAGATGTTTAAACAAGTGTAATCTCTTTCCATGTTAAAATCTATCCCTTTTATAGGGGAACAAAGCAGATAAATAATCAATTTTGTCGATTAATCAAGAAATACTTCTATATGAATAGATAAAACTTGTGTACACAAGGCCCTATTGTGCCAGACCAAAAGTCCATCTAGTCCAAAATTCAATGCAGTTTCAGCTGTGGAATCTTATTTTGAATTTATTTATAAGTTACTTCCAAAATTAAAAAAAAAAAAAAAAAAAGAAGCTAGTCAGAAGAAATATAAATCTTGTCAAGACAAGAATGAAAATAATAATTATTTGTAAAATGAAGGCCTTTTCCATTTCAGGAAGGGATGTTTTATTAATGTTTGAATAAAAAGAATGAATAAATAATTGAAACTTTTATTTTGGCCTACTAATTAGTAAAAAACCCTCTTAGTTTTAGAAGTTTTTTTAAGAATTATGCCCACAGAGGAGGATTATAAAGATCATGCCAGTGAGGACTGGCCTCCTTGTGCTGTTCTGCAGTGACTGGAGCTAAGCTGCTAGCTCTGTGCTGGAAGAGAGAAGTTTAGGAGTAACACTTGCACAACCAGGTCCATCCAAGTGAAGAGCCAGCACAGACTGGTCAGGTACTGGGCCAGTGTCTGCCATTTTCCAGATGACAAACATTTACCTGATTCTTAAACTATTTGCAGGAATAAGAACTGCAGAGAGGTGTGGAAACTTGAGGAGTCAGGCCCACACAAACATACTAAAAATATTTTTCTTATGCATCAGTCTCTTGAAACCTGTATTTCAGATGGTTATTCAAGTTCAAGCTACCCCTGCAAGAGGTTTTAGGTTAATCACAAATGAGAGCAGCTCATCAGTAGATGCAAAGTGTAAAAGGAGAAAGAAATGGATGTTACTGGATTTGGAGTGAGCCAAAACAGGAAAGCAGTTGTTCAGCTGCTGTCTCCCACTTCAGATTATTGCAGGAAACAGTATGGCCTAATGAGAAGGGAACAAAGGGCTGCAAATCTCAGCCAGAGGCAGAAGGATTTCCCTGCACATGTAACCACTTAGCACTGCAGCTGTGCTGACAACTTGTGCCCCAAATTCAGTAAATACTAACTTTGTCCCCTGAAAGAGAAATACACCTGCACGGGTGGCTGACAGCAGCATCCTGTGCTGCTGTGGAAGCTGCAGCACGATTCTGAACCCCAGAGCAGTGCTGAAGCAATTCCCTTGTGCTGGTAGAACAAGGGCTGCCTCAACATGGAAAAAGATTTACTGCTCCTTCTTCCATGCTCCAGATGTGCTCCTGCCAGGGGCTGTTTACACACCAGCTCTGTCTATAGTACACTGCTATGTCACCTGAAAGCTTTCCCTGCTGATCTGGCTGGGTTGATGGTGTGCTGCAGGTGTTTCACAAGTGAGCAGATGGGGAACATTGAGGCCAAGGAGGGTTGCTTCTTGCTCCACATCTCATTTTGCTCACAGTGGGACGCTACCTCTCTTTCCCCATCAGATTCGTGGAGTTCTCTTTTCTAGTGCTACCAGTATAGGTAGGTCCTGGGGAGAAGCACCTGCATTGGCAGTAAAGAAGCAGCTGAGGTTGCTTAGCAGAAAGGAAGGTAATCTTCTAAAGGAAAATACATGATCTTTCTCTACCCCACATTTCAACTCCAATGCCTATAGACATTTCATATTGATATCTTTTAAGCCACATATTGGAGGTTGTTGCTGACTTTTTTGCTGGATTATTTGAGGTGTTAGTGTCATTCTGCATAAATGGGTCAGTCATTGCAACTGTATTTAGCAGCATCTACACATAGCTTTACAATTTTGCCCCCTAAATTTGCTAGAAGTAAAGCTGGAAGGACAACTCTATGTCAAGCAGTTAGTATGTTCAAATAGTAACTGAATGCTGAGGCCAATTGATTTTGTACTTTTAGATGTAGCTGTTCACTCCAGCTGCTGTGCTTCCTTCTCATACTCTGACTCCCTTGTCAGAGGGAGTATGTGTGCAGGGTTCCATTTTGGCATCTGCGTTATTAGTGAAATTTTTAAATAGTTACAGTTGTTATGTCCGAAGTGCACTACTACAGCCAAAAAAATCCTAATCATCTTTAGAATTTGGCCAAATGCTTCCTAAATGTTGATGGCAAGAATATATTGAAAACATTAAGGATCTTCTTTTCATTATTCAGATAAACATCTACTACTTCTGATTCTGCCCCCACAATTTTCTTTATTCTCATTAGCGCAGGAAACATCTTCATAAGCTACAACACTGAAAGCTGGCCTGTTAGATGCAGGTTCCCAAATCAAAATCTGGCTTATGGAAAAGCTGTTAACATTGCATCTGAAAGAAATAGCTAGGTTTACCTATTAAAATATGACCCACAATGGATGATCCTTACATCAATCTATAAATTAAGTAAATCTGGAAATCTCCTAAAAACAGTAATTATGAAACCCTTCCACAGAGGACTAAAGCAAAAGTATACTCTGGAACAGAGTTTGAAAGGAATATTTTGTAATGACAAATCTAACAAGTCCCTGCCGATCTAATAAGAAGATGTGAGAATTCCGTATCTGGGGCTGCAATGGATTCTGTTTATTAAAAGCTTATTAAAAGAACTTAATATGATTCAGAATAAGCATTTAAGAAGATCTCTTAAGGAGGGTGCATCTTCTAAGCTGTCACTTTTCCAACTTTGTGATAAATTAGAACTACTAATGCATGGAAAAAGATCATGTTGTTGTTGTTGTTGTTCAGATGGAGGTTTCTCTGAGGCAGGGAGGGGAGTTGAAGGAGAAGACCATCCAGAGAGTTCCTGATCACTGTAGGGCTTTGGAGAAAAAATATCCAAAGATCAGCAATGTCCAGGGAGCAAGTTAGGTGGAATACAGAAAAAAATTGTCATGACAGCTCACTGTGTCTCTAGGGGAAAATTCAAACAATATGTAGAAAATGATCACACAAATCAGATCAATTAATAACTACTTTTTGGCCTGAATTTATTTCAAGACTTCCTAGTTTATGTGATAACATAATTCATTCCTGAGATGCTAGAATTTGCTTATGGTCTGTCTAGAACTTCCAGAAATTTTGAAACTCCTAAATAGTACTTGCAAATAATAATAAACAATTATTTCCACAGATTTTATACCACAACAAACATTTATGCAGCTTTCCAGTGTAGTACTGAGCATATTGTATCTAATTGCAAACTCCTGGTTTTAATATTTTAAGTGGGTTATGCAATTCAGTACTGAAGGGAACTCATACATGGTTGCAGAAAATAGCCAGACCTGTACACCTGTAAACTTAAGAGCAAATAACCTAATGAAGGGCAAAGATAAGCATATGTTCAATATTTTCTGAGATTGTGTCTAGCACCAAAAGTCACGACTTGTCTAACAGCATTGTCCAACAGAACATTAATCTCAGAAATGCTTTTAATGTTTTAAATTGTATTCCAAGGCCACAGTGTTGTTGAGGTTTTTTTGGCTATTTAAAAAGAAATGACATCTTACTGCAACAGCGTACCTGCTGCATTAGAGGAAAACATAATTTAAGGTTTAAAAGTATCAAGAAGCTGTGAATTTAATATAGGTAGAAAGTGGCAGATACAGGGAAGACGGAGTGCCAGGAAGGAGACTTTCCAACTTTCAAAGAAGTAGGTATTAACACTGTCAGGTGATATAGGGAACCTGATGGATGAGCAGTCTAACCCAACACTGCAAATCATGAGTCCCCTTTCAAATTAGGTTTTAGGGGAAGTATTCATCCTAATTTGTTCAACTTGTATTTCACAGCACAAAGAATAAAAGAGTTATTCTTGCTTTGATGGAGACCCACTCTGATATATTGCATTTGAGCAAGTGCTCAAGACCAACTTAGAGATCCCTGTAAGCTTAAATTTAATTGATAATGACAATAGATCTTAAATTGTGTAATTCCACTGAGTTACAACACTGCAGATGACTTAACAATTTATTGATATGGCAGAATAAGTTAATTTACCATTTACTGCAGAAAATGAAGCATCTCTCCATAGTTACAGTATTTTTTATTGTATTCTCCTTGAAATCAGTTTGATATTTCTGAATTGGGCACTTAAAATGAACTATATAATAAATGTAAGTATTAAATATCTAAATGAGATGAGCTAGAGGCATTTTTTCAATTTAATGTTTTATGATATATTTGTGTTACTTTGTCAGGGTATGCCTGTGATGTCAGCTTGCTGTGCCAGCTGTGCCTCTGTTGTATCAGAGCCACAATAGAATGGCCCTTGGAGAGCTAACTCCTTTTATGCGGCCGTAGGAGAGCTAATTCCTGTTCTGTGGTTTCTGTCTGGCTCAGATAAAGCTCAAATCTGCCTGAAACACACCACAGTGACATACCTTACACCATCTTCTTCACACTGTAGACCTAGCTCTTGCGGGACAATCATTACACCTTATTAAAAGAACTTGTTAAAAAATTGAAACCACATCCTTGCAACAGGAGGAATGATAAGGAAAACAATGTGGAAATCCAACACCTTCAAAGCAGTGTTATGCATTCACATGTAATATACCTGACCAATGTTCCTTATAAATAGTAAATATGGTCTCAGCAAACCTATAGCTGTGTTCATGGAAAAGCTGCTTTCCTGCCTATATGCAATCTGCCTCTTACTTTCTTACCTTAACTTGAAAGTAGCTTTTTTGTCCTCTGTGACAGAGCTACTGCAGTTTGCACATTCATCTTTGCAGCACAAGGCACTCTTGCTTGCTCTAGCCTTCAAGTTCTGGGTGTGACTGACAGCAAAAACCTCAGCATCAGTTTCTCATCAGCCAAAACCAATCTCATTCAAAATCTCATTTAAATTTGCTGGCTTGTTCTGTGAAACAATCTGGCTGGCTGGCAGTGCAGGTGTGTAAGGACTTCCTGTGGTTTAAGATTTGACAGACTCCAGTTGGTGCCCCTAGTTATTTGAGAGTGATGTGGCAACACTGAGTGGTTGCTGATGAACAGGTTTGCAGTGATCATGCCTCTGTTTTCTGTTTTTGTTTTTTGTTTTTATCTTTTCCTCAGGGGAAATCGCTCACATCAAAGAGGTTAACCAGTCTAGTGCAGTCCTACTAAAAGGATCACCTTGTAGCATGGAAGCAGACTCAAATCATTATACATACTTTGTAGCTCACTGATTGCCTGACTCAGAGGACAGTAGAACAAGATGTTGCATGAGCAAGGACCTGACTTGTTTTCTTTTGTGTATACTAAGGCATTACAGACTCCGAGGGACTCTCTAGCCTTTCGATGCCTCCATTTCGAAAACTGTCTGCTCACTTCCTCCTTCATATCAAGCTGGATCTGTGTCTTTTTATTTTCTGCAAGCTCAAGTACAGTGAAAAAAAAGCTTCTGCTAGGCACAGTTTATTAAAAAAAATACGTCAATCAAAAACTGGAAGAAATGTAAAAAATGCATATATTAATAAATATACATATGGCATCACATTTATTGCACAATAAATTAGCACAGAAGGTTTCATTTCACTGATGTATTCACATTGAGAAAGAAAGCCTGTGTCTTTGTCTGTTGTCTGTATATTCTCTGTTAATGTTTCTTGCATTTATTTTTATACCATATTTAAAAAAAGAACACCTTTTACTCCAGATGTATTAAAGTTGATCCTTTCTCTGTAAATTTGTGTATGTTTATATTGTTGTTTTATCTTTCATTAAAAGATGCAGAATCTCTTTCCTTTGGGAAGTTTGAGATTTTAATATTGAATCTGAAGATTAGTCAAGAGCAAAATGATCCCCAAAAGTTACACACCTTGTGCTTTCTAAAAAGTGACATGAAACAGCATTTTCTTTCTCTCAGTGACACCTAATCAAACACACTTTATTGATAACCATTTACTTTTTCTTTTCTTTTTTATCAAGCTAGCAGCAGAGAGACCTTTCCCGCTTGCTCATCATCGCATAAGCAAACCTTTCTTTAAGCTAGACCTGTTCTGTAACAGTGCAGCCTGCACAGCGATTCAGTCGCTGCGCCAGACCAGATGGACTCGGCTGCACTTCCTTAGGAATGGACACGAGCAAAGCTACCTGAGAACACAAGGGTACACTTGCTAAATAGGAAGGACAGTGCTTCTTTCTCCTTTCTGTCACTTGTGATGCAAGGCAACATTTTAACCTGAAAAGGTAGTGGTTTGGGAGTGCTAAGTATGCGGTCTGTGGAGCGAACCTCCAGTAGCAATGCAGGAGGAAGCTGTTGTTTTAATTCCAGGGCTCTGTTGGGGGATGCTGTTGTGTGTCCACTGCTGAGCTTACACAGAGACCTGTTGACAGATTTATGAGCATGTGTTGAGGTTGCCCGTGAGACAGTAGATATGAAGCTTCTGAAGCTAATCTGAGCTGGATCCAGAAATCTGCTTGGCCTAAGAAGCAACACTGTGGACTGATAGAGGTGATGTAAGGATAGTAGACAGAATCTCAGAGTGGAAAAGAAAGGATGGGAACTAAGTTAAATGACAAAATGCTGATACCTCCAGGGCATGGTAGGGTGCACAGGACAAACAAGCCTTTTTAGCAATGCACAGAATAGACTCAGGACAGCCAGCTTTACTACCATCTGTCATGCTGACTTTGGTTTGATATTGAGAATCTTGTTTCAAAGGGACTGTGAATTCTAAACAGGCACACACAAAGTGGAACGGTCATAGATACAAGCAGACAATCAACTTGAATGCCTTAATACCAGAGACATCTCACTGAGCATTGGAAAACTACCAGCATTGGTGCCATTAGGGACAGGACTGTTGCACACAGCAGCTCTGGGCAGAAGGGAGCTGAGCTGCTTTCTGCAGGGAGCACTCACTTCTCCACCGGCTCTCTCAGCAGCCTGGTGCAGCCATAACCAGGAATGCAGCATCTTCAAAGAGGCAGTCTGAGTGAACCCAGTACAAAATGCATTACAAATCCATGAATGGCTGTTCCCCATATTCTGCTCAGTTAAGGTTTCTTGAGGTTTGGGATTTCTGTTTGCTCATTGTTTACACATGCTGCTATGTTTCTGGTTTCTAACTAGGACGACACTTACTGCTTCAAAGTGTCTCTTTTTTGTTAGCACAATTCTACTAAGCTTTTATGGAAATACCCCATCAGAGCTGGGTCCTATCAAGATCATAGCAAGAGTGCGATGCAGGTCAACTCAAAATATTTACAACCTAGGGGGGTAGATGAATTTTAGTAAGTAACCACACTGAATCACAGATCTTAAACTGAGATTTAATTTTACCACAGAAATGAGAGCTCTGAGACATGAGCTTGGGGCCAGGCAATCCACAGAAATTTGAACTGTGCTTTACTTCTCAGTGCCAAATAGAGATATTTATTTCCAAACTCCTGCTGCCACCAATTGCATCAACTGGTATATTGCCTCCTTTGCCTTAGTAGTTAACTAATTAGATACCACTGTCTGCTTCAAAGAATCACTTCCTTCAAATACCTAATACCTGTTTCAAATTCAAGCATTAAGCATTTCATGCAACTTCACCCTAAGAATTTTTGGTTTTTTTTCACAAATCACTTTGTAACAGCAACTAGTTGATAAAAAGTCATGGAGCATTTGTATTCCTGAACCAATTCTGTACTTACTCTAGTTCTTTCCTGTCATGGTTTAAGTCCAGCTGGCAACTAAGTACCATGCAGCCACAGTTCACTCCCCACTACCTCCAGTGGGACTGGGAGGAAAAGAGGAAAAAGTAAAACTCATGGGTTAAGATAGAAAAAATTTAAAAATTGATATATTTTTTATCAATAATGACAGTAATCTTAATGAAAATGAGAGCAAGAGAAAAAGGAATAAAACCCTCCACCCAAGAGAGACAAGCGATGCACAGTGCAGTTGGCTCACCACCCACTGACCAATGCTCAGCCCCCCAAATGGCTCCTCTTGACCAACTCCCCCAGTTTCTGTACTGAGCATGGTGTCATGGCCGGGTCAGCTGTCCTCATGATGCTCCCTCTCAGCTTCTTGTGCACCTGCTCCCTGGCAGAGCATGGGAAACTGGAAAGTCCTTCACTTAGGGTAAGGGTAAGACCTGCTCCACAACACCAAAACATCAGTGTCTTACCAACAGTATTCTCATGCTAAATACAAACCACAGCACTGCACCAGCTGCTGGGAAGAAAGTGAAATCTATCCCAGACAAATCCAGGACATTTCCTTTCAAGAAATATGAAGTCTGTATTGAATGGCTGTCTTTCCCTGTATTTGCACAGGATTTAACATGATGTCTCTAAAGTAAAACCAGGCATTACTAATAACGATCTCAAAGTAGTCAGGGAGCTGTGTTAAGGTTTCATTTGAGCTTGTTCAAAGTGATACAACTCCACTGTTACATATGAGTGAACTTGGCCCAAACAAAATCAATCCTACAACTAGATGATTTTTAAAAGGTTTATCTGCAATCTTCTTCATCACTGTCATCAGCCAGTGATACAATACTGGGACTGGAAACTCCAAGAGGGCACAAACTTCCTTTTGCTTCCCCACAGAGAGAAGCTAAATTTGTGTTTCCAAATTTATACAAAGATGCACTTTAAGAATTAAGATTATCTGAGATTAAGGCATGGTTGTACAATAACCAAACAGCTGCAGTATGACTTTGGTTACACAACAATTTACCAATTAAGAACATCAGTGAGGCCACAAATCTGCTGAGGAAAAAAGGACCAAGAGAGAAAATCACTCTGAAGGGACCATATTTCTTGTCGTCTAGCGAAAAGCCATCAGAAAGTGCCTCCTGGCTCTACCCAAGAAGCTTAAAACCCCCTTGTGGGATATTAATTGTAATATTCCTTAAAATAATGGGTTGGAGCTTGAAACTTTCATCTGAGAGTTGGGGTTCATCAGTCAGTCTCTTTCCCCAAACATCCTTGTACATAGCCTACAGGATAAAGTGTTTGATGGTGCAGCCAGACACTTCAGATGGATTTGTGCTCCCAGATCAGCTTGTGAAGGAAAATAGCTGGTGGGAGAGGCAGAGGGTGTCACCTACCTGACAACAGCAAAATATTCACCCATTCTTCTGTAAGAAGCAAGAAAAAACAGTCCTTCAATGCTAGAAAACCAAAGAAGGATGAAAAGGGCCTTACAATAGTGATAAATTGCAAAATGTTGAGCCAAAACAGTAGTGGAGACCAGCCAAAAAATAATGAGTTGAAGGTGAACACAGGACTAAGAAATGGGAATTAATTGTGGTGACCAGAACAGCATTGACCAGGGAGGAGAACTGAAGAGCTGAATAATTAGGAGCAAGAGAGGCAGAATGCAGCTGGTGGATTGCCAGCCTGTTGGCCACAACCAAGCTGAGCTGGAATTAGAACCTGAAAAATCAGGCAAGATCAACTGTGACCGGTGCCTTAAAACCCAACAACAACATTTTTTTTTCATCTAGAAAGCAATACCGAATAATAATAAAATATCTAGGGTTGCATTTTTCAAATTGCACCCTTAATATTGTCTGAAATCATGAGACATAAATGCCAGATAGTCTCCTAAGAAATAAAAAAATTGGAGGGCAACAACCAGTTCCAGAAAACAAGACCTATAGGAATTAATTTAGGATGTTATTTATCAAAAAAAATTAAAGCCAAAGCAGACCATCAAAGAGAAGAAAGGCTGTTCTTGATATGTAACTGGAACTAGCAGTTGGAAAAGCCAGTGATTTATTTGTGCGTCTTCCAATTATTTATTTTTATGTGTAGTGAATAACAGCTTTTTAAATTAAGATTTTAAAACTGACATATTTTTATGTCTTTTCTAGCTAAAGATATCATGCATAGAACTAACACTGCACTTATTACAGTATGTGCATAATACTGGAGTTATTATGACAGGGGCATAAAACATAGGAATTTTGCTAAAAGAATTGTAATAGCTATAGGGATTTAAAGAAAATAGGGTTTTAATCCCAACATGTTCAAGGGAAATTATCAGTAAATTATTTGACCATATTCTGTGTCCACAATTCATTTAAGCAAATTGCTAAGTGGTTGTGACTCACACCAGTCTGCCTTTTGATCTATGCTGAACAGATTGCTTTAGTCTCCTGTGAATTGAAGATATGCTGAAGTTCCAGTATTAAAGAGGTGAAGGGGAAGAGAGGATGAGTTCTCTGAGGCTGGATTCCCCTCCTCATGCTGTTGCAGACTGTAGTGTCCTCAAGTAGCATGTGTACAGTTCAATGTGTTTTGTCTGCATTGACACCGACTTGAGGGCTGCAGTCTCTCCAGACAGTCATTATCTCTGAAACTACTAAGTTTTATTTCCCTAATATCTAAACAGAATCTTCCTTGCTTTGATTTATCCCTTTATTTTTGACCAGGCTGCTGCAGTCACTACAATAATATGTTCCCAACATAAATGAACCTTGCAACAGTGCAGCCTCCTTTGCTTTTCTTACTGGTGTTCTCTGAAGTGTTGAGTGACTTTATTACTCTCCTCTGGGCCAGGGCTTCTTACAAATTTCTTGGAGGATGGTGCTTGCAGAACTCCCACCAAGGTTTTACGGGGGAAGGCAGAGGATTATTGTTGTACTTCTGCCCGTACACATGACGACAGGAGTTGCCCTTTTTGCAGTAGGTGGCCACTACTGAACTGTGCCAGCTCATGTGATGCCCACATCCTGTGCAGTCTAGCCTAGATGGTTGCTCCCCTTTGTGTGTAGCTGACTCTTCTTGGGTCAGTGAGGTGTCTTGAATTGTCACTTGAATAGCATTGTCTTTTTTCAGACCATCTTTCACTTTTCCCAAGATCTTTTTTAGTTTTTTTTTTTTTTTATTCCACCTGTGCACTACTTGCAGTCCTTTTATCTGCAGGTATCATTATGTGAGAGTGAGGAATCTGCTGGCCTGGTTCTTTAACACAAACACTTGAATGAGAATGAGTACCATCATCACTATTTGCTGTAAGGGATCTGTATGTGTAAATTGCAAAGAAAAATTGTCCAGACAATAAACTCTGAGAAGCTGCTCAAATGCTAGATGATAGTCCTTATTTACAAGTGTGGACATGGACAGTAAATATCAAACAATATTAAGACACGATGGTAAATGTTACCTTGTTAGTGGCATTTGCACAATTTTTATTGTACTTTGCTCCCAAAATATTGGCTTTCTTTTTGATTTGACTAGATTTTGACATCACTTGTTAGATTCATCACAGATGTCATCTTTCAGAAGGGGTATTGTTTCCCACCCTTCCTCTTAACCCAGCAGCTGCTCCTTCAGCATGGGTATCACATAAATGAGGCATTTCATTATGCACATTATCTGTTCTATCCACCTTTTTATTCCTTTACCCCTTTCATTTTTAAAAGATGAGTGGCAATGACATATTTAATGTGACTTACTTTTCTACCTTTTTGCTGAGAGGAATGTATTACCCAAAATCTATGAACTTTTTTTGAGTTCATCTCTTTTGATGCACTGTTCTTTAGATGACTTTTCTTTTAGATTCTCTTTCTTTTCTCCTCCTCCCCATCAATAACATCTTTTTTAGAATTCTTCTTTTATGGTTTTTTTTTTTTCCCTTTGTTCCTCTGATTCTTGCTCTATTGATCTCTCCTACATAGTCTTATGGTGCCCACTAATACTCTTTATACTTACCTTCTCTGTTTTATCCTTCTTGGAACTAAAAACAAATTTGGAAAACAAAACAAAACAAACAAAAACAAAACAGAAAGCATCAAAAGAAAGGCAGATCAGTGGCAGGAGCTGGTGTGGATGCACAGTGTGCCTCTGAATCTCCTGATGTCAGGGGACTATCCTTCTTCCAGCAGTCTGCCTCTTCCCTTCCCTACTGTTCCCAGGAGCTCTCCACTCCTCCTACAGCCACTGCTTCACCAGGGTGGAGGAGAAAGGGCATAGGGCAATGTCCTGGGGAGGAGGGTGCCTGTACACAGCAGGGGCATCCTTCCTCACTGGTGGGGAGGTGTCTCTGGGAACCTCAGGAGATGTAAAGGAGGTCAGTTATCCCTTGGCTTAGGTGAATGGAGGTGGACAAAACGTGTGACTCCTCTAGTGCCCGGGACTATGGCAGGAAGGGGATGGGTACTCAGGCCATTCACTCCCAGCATTGCAATTCAGAATAAGGAAGGAGCTTGAGCTTCTTGGTAAGAGTGAGGTGAGGGTGTCTACAGAGTGATGCAGAATGTCTCTGTCTGTCACCAAAGAAAGTGTCTGAGGGAGGCAGGAATGAAGATTAAAGCCCAAGATTAGGAAATAGTTCTGAGTCCTGGTCCATACTGGTCTGGGTGGTAGCTCCAGTGACACCAGTGAACAGGCCTATGGAAGCTCATGCTGTGCCTAAATCATAGAAAAATTTTTGGGGGAGAGGAGGCACAAATGTGGAATTTCATCAGTGGATAGAGTAAACTGCTGATACAGTTCAGACAATTAGATAGAAATGCTCAATTAATAAGAGGATTGGTTTCCAAAAGGTTTTTTTTTTTTTAAGGGTCCTAAGTCACTTTGGGTGACTCCATTTCTCCTTCCTCCTTCCAAAGTAGTTTAGCAACCTTTCTTGACTAGCAAGGTTTTGCCTTATCTCTCTTCCCTTGATTTCCTTCTCAACCATTTTTCTAATCCTGTTCTGACAGTGTGGGAGACCACAGCCATAAGGGAGTTGCTGAAGCTACTCTGCCACCAGTGTATTTGTGTACAGAGAGGAATTTTCACTGTCATCTTTATTTTTGTCCTTTATTTTAATGAGAAAATTAAAATATCAGATTTTCACTTTGTTCCAAAGGGCTTTTTACCAGTGCAATTCCCATTGTACAGACCCATATCATAAAAAAAAAAAAAAAAAAAAAAAAAAAAAAAAAAAGAGAAAAGAGACATGTCTCCACCCCTGACCAACTAAAAAAAACAAACATGGAAGGTATGAATTTTAGATATCTCTTCTACTGCTGGTCAGAGCTAAGTGGAATAACAGAAGAATACTCTCTCAAACCTCACTGCTGTATTAAAACTGTACTTTAGGATTCCCATCTGCAAGGAGTGCTGTTTTTTTTCCTGCCCCAAAGCATACTTCCACTGAAATCAGAGATGTGAAACCTTTAAGACTGGCTTTAAAATACAGTTACCCTTTGTTCCTGAAATCGTGCTTGCTAGCTGGATGTCAGTGGTAGAATCTCTTTGGCACAGTAAGATGGGCTACTAGGGTGGGTTTGGGTTTTGTGTTTTTGGTGGTTTGTGGTTTTTTTTTTT
>VWYO01010462.1:84897-108438 GCA_013400275.1 Rhadina sibilatrix
GGGGGTGGGGTGGGGGGTGTGGAACAACACACAAAAATAAACCCCTTTCCATGCCCAATGTGGTGAAGGTATCTAATGTTGCCTGGAGAATCTTCATCCTTTTCAGATCCTGAGAACTTCAACACCAGGATGGAGGTCATGAGTCTTCATTACTGAGGTCTTGCCATTGTATGCATGCAGTAGCAGCTCTACCAGAGAAAATCTGTCTGCAGCAGTCAGCATCAGTCCTTCATGTAACACAGAAATGGCTTTTTTTAGCAACTCCATCCCCTGCATAGTCCTACTTTCTGTTTTATAGGTACTGATATGGTAGAGCCAACATGGCCAGTGTATCAGCACTGATCTGCTGCACTGCTGCTGCAGTTTCCTGCTAAGGAAATTTGTGTAACCTGAACGGTACTACTATGAATTGTGTAATGCTTGCTACAAAGAATATTCATTAGAGAAATTTACTGGATGGGGCTATTTTGATATTCATTATAACTCATTATTTGAGAAAACTAAATAGAGCATAAAACAAGAAACAAAGGAAGGAAGTCAAAGCAATTTTCCTTGCCACAGTAGAGCAAACTAGATAGATATTATCAAAAGCCTGGTGATTTTTTTTTTCTTCCCTTTTCCTCCTGTAGTCCTGAAGCGATCATATACCTCTTTTTTCAATTTGACATTTTTGGTTTTCATTCACGCTGAGTCTTGCTGATGTCTGTGCTGACAGGGATGGATGATTCATCGGAAACAAATAAACCCGACATTACGCTCCTCCTCCAAACCCTCCGCTTGGAGGGGGATGTTGGGAGCAGCTGGGCAGCACCAGCCAGCTTCCCTGGCAGCATCAGCACCCGAAAGCTTTGCCGGGCGTGTGGGGCGCGGACGCCGCCGGCTGTCCCCCCGGGCGGGGCCGTGCCGGTGGCGGGGCAGCAGTGACACCTCGCGGGCATCCCGGGCACAGGGAGGGAGGGAGGGAGGGATGGATGGATGGATGGATGTTGGCGCGGCAGGGAAGAGCAGGAGCCCGACTGCCGCCAGGGCGCAGCGCCTCTGTGGCCGCGCTCACACGGACGCTCCCTGTCCCTTCCCCTGGCCGGGGACAAACGAAGCACCTTCTGCCGTATCCCGGCAGAAAGACCGTGGAAGATTTTTGTCAGGTTACATCAGAGGAGAACGTCTGCCTTTTGGAGGATTCCTGGGAACGAGAGTCGCTGCGCTACACAAGATCCTTCTAGGATGCTGGGGTTTTATCAAGATGTAATTGGTTTGTCAGAAACTTACTTCAGTAGCCAGCGGCACTCAGTTTAAGAAGAAAAAATCGGAGTACTGTGCAACCAAATATAAAGTACCCTCAGAGGAAGAAGAAATAGTGACAGCCATGGAGCAAAACCAGTGCATCAAGGTCTGATTCGACTCTGGAGACGTGCAGAGGCTGAGGACTGGTGGAATAAGCAGTTCTACTTCTACTCGTGTCATGTCCCCAACAAAGACTGCCCCCCTTCCAGCTGTGTGCCCACAGGGAAGGGGAGTTTGGAAGTAATGCATGGGAGCACATAGTTGTTCCTGTTATCCTCCAGGGCAATGAGATTCTTGACCTACAATCTGTAAGCAAACAAGCTGTTCAGAAAGAGACCCGTTGCCATCTACTTCTGATTTTAGGAAGAACCTCTTGACAAAGCCCAAAATATAACTGGTTAACAGCTGCCAGACTGCAGCAGTATAGTCTGTATTGCTCTCCACCCTTCATTTGCTCTTCATTTGTTCATTTCTGTATCTTGTTAAGAATGAGAAACCCAATCTAAAAGCTGTGTTTGATTTTCCTGGGCTTCCACCTGCACAGTTGCATTGATTTTGGTCTTTTCTCCTCTTCTCCCGAGCCCCTACTGCCTCTGGTGGGATTGCTGAGAGACTCTGACTCTGTATTTCAACCTTTTTTAATCTCATTTTTTATATATCCCATTCCAGCTTTACCAAAGAACCTGCACTCTGCCTGTAAGGACAACGGGCAAACCAGGAATAAGCACCCCAATGACCTCAGGCACTGAACCATTTTGGGGAGGTTTTTCTGTTGAGAATCATGTGCAAGGAGGATCTACTCTCCAGTTTTGAAAGCGGAGGATGAAAGAAATACTTTCTGTCCATTAGTAATAGGCAACTAACCTTAATAACATAATGTTTAATGAAAAATGCTTTAGGTATTTTTATGTGATATTGTTATATGTCTGGAGTTGATATTATGGGAAATAATTGTCCTGGCTTTAGGGGATGGAGAGGAAGTTTGCCTTTGCTTGGATATATAGCACTACCCTTTGGGATGGTGTCATTTGATAATTCCTGCCACATGTTCTTATGAGTAGGATGTTTTTGTTTCCTTACTGTGTCTCCCCTCAAGTCCTGCTGGGTAATATTTCAGATGGTCACGGTCAGAAAAGGCATGTGACAGCTTCCAGATGTTCAAATAATCAAAGCGATCTGCAGATCTAAGGGAGCACACCAACAAACAAATGGAGGATAACTTGAAGGGCTGCAGTCTAGGTGGGGGGTCACGCTCAGAGGTGGTGTAGCAGGCTGAAGGATAGTCTTTTAATATCTGGAGAATTCACTGATGTCTAGATCATTTGCTAAAAATGAGGTAGTCTGATGATGTGGCTGGGCAGGCAGTAAAAACCTAAAACATGGGGTCTGGTTGTGGTTTTCCCACAGCTTGGAGCAGAGCTGGCTTCCCTGGGGAGCAAGGAAGGCTCTCATAGTGCACCACAGCTCTGAGCTGAGCTGGCCTCTGGGCTCCAGCTGGCGTGATGCATCTGAGACTAAGAAATGTGACCATGCCCTGCCGTCATCCACACCACCACGGCATCTGGGGCTGCATCCTTGCTGAGCTGGTGGTGCCTGAGACAGTGCTGTGTTCAGCTGAGAGAGGGGAGGGTACATCTCAGCTCAGAGAAAAATGTGTGCTTCTGTTTTGCTCCAACCTGGCTGGTATAGGCACCCGTTTGGGTAGTAATAGCTAGTTCTAAGTTGAGTTTTGGGAGCCTGTTATCAAAGCCCTTCATCACCCCAGGTGGTGATTTTTGTTAGTCCGTCCTCCCAGCTTTATAGAAACAGACAAGACAATTAAAAATGTGTGGTGGGACACAGCATTCCTCTTTGGGAATGTAAAGCCATTCATCACTAGATTTAAAAACCTCATATTAATCACTGGCGACCTGGTATTTGTAGAGGTGAATGCGCGTGACTGTGGTGCAGTGTGCGCGGAGCAGCAAGGAACAACACCAGGATGGAGGCTGCATGTGGCTTCTGTGGCACAGACTGAACAGTCCTGTCTCTGGTCACAGGAGGGACAATGTTCACTCCACAGGATCCTACAGCAACACTCCTGGTGCCTTTTTGTACATTTGATGTCACAGTGCCTGCACTGCTGGCACATCCTTTGAAACAGCTGTTCTCTGCATCTGCCCGCTCTGTGTGCAACTGGCACAGCTCTGCTAGAAGATTGCTTTCCAACTCCTTCCAGTGATGGAAAGGGGCGGGCAGTATTACTGCTATTATTTCTACGACTACTAATTTGTTTGGAAACACTGCTGGCTCCAAACCTGGCTCAGCTGCTGATGAAGAAGGGAAGGATCTGCTTATGTCAAGAGAGCTTCTAGAGTTTTGAATTACAGGCTGATGCTCTTGAAGCGTAACTATTTGGGGCATTGCTACCACCTGTTATTTCCCCTTGGTAATAAGGTTTTATATGACATTTTTTGCAATCCTATATGGGTCTTTTGCTGCTTGGGGTGTAGTGTGCTAGAAAATTCAGTTCCACTCTAGGAAAAGAAACAGCTTTGTGACAGTTTGTCCATCATCAATGGCTGCTTTTCAGCTGTGTTCTCCACATGGCATTCCTGAAGCACCTGGAGAATGTCTGACAAAATCATTCTTGGGTTTTGTGCAAAGAGTACTTTTGTATGTACCTGGAAGGGGAAAGATGAATACACTGCTCTCCTGGAGAATCAGACTGGTGTGCCTGTGTGCTTGGAGGGGCCTTAGTCTGCGGAGGGCATTGGTAGCAGCAGTGAGGGCTTGGAAGAGACACACCACAACATGGGCAAACACACAAAAGTGAGGAGAATGCTGCAATGCATGAGGACGCTGGTACCTGAATGTGCTGTGGGAAAGTTGTGGACGTGAAGAATTAGGTCTGGATCATATGGTAGATATTTATTGTGACGGCTCATCTCTGTCCTGGTCCATGTTCATAAGGCTGAGCTAACAAGGTTATCTTATGTAGTAAACTCTGAAAATATTGGAGGCCTATATTCTTCTACTAGCTGGGGCATTGACAGCACATGCTTCCATCATTTGTAATGTGGTTGTCAAGACTGCAAGCTCTTTGTCCATGTCCAAAGGGAAAATTATAATTATGTATGTATGATATATTAAAAATGGAAACCACTCATTGTGCTGGAAACCAACTCAAAAAGGACAGAGGGAGAGATGTGATAAAGGAAATAAAACTACTACAAACCCCGAAACTGTGGGAGAAACAAACTAAGCGGCCTGTATCTACCAACTACCCATCTGTTGGTCATCCACCAATCTCTCTACTAGCTACATGTTTGGATGTTACTATTTAAAAAACAGACAAGGGAGCAGCATGTGGAGGTCTGGCTGGGACAAGAGGAAAGCGGCTAAAGGACCTTTTTACTGGCTGGTAAATTCATGCCTGGTTTCCCTTCAAGATTTCATAGTTTAGAAAGAATTTCAGTTTTTTCAAGTGATGCGTCAGTCTGTTCTGGATTAAGAAGACAATATGCCTTCCACATTTACTCCCCCCACAAAGACTGATTTTTGGAGGATTTGCTAGTCATTTCATTTCAGACGCATTTCTTAATGACTTGGCTTTCTTTGTGTTTAAACTTAGGTTCTGTCCTTCCTGAATCCTATAAGGCTCACTATGTGGTGTTTGTCCTTTCATGGTCATTACTGATACATACTTGCTGCACTCACTGTGCTCTACTAAAATTGTTTTGTTTCATCAGGGTAAAAATTGCAAATTAAAACATTCTCTAAGAGGGAGGACCCCAAATATAATTTCATAACAAAAATTCCCCAGTCATTTCCAAACAATTTAAAACTGAATATAAATCTTTCCTTTACTACCAGATATGATCTTCCCAAAGCTTCAGACATGAATAATCTCTCCAAATTTTCCAGCTATTTCAATATCCTATCCATACTGAAACCAGCCTGTGCCTCTACCACCTATTCAGGAAAATTTGCAAACAAGGCCAATGTTTGAAATCTTCATCCATTAAAATCAATGATCATACATATTTTATTTTACTTTCTCAGTTTTCATTCCCTTCCATTGCTTGTTTGCAGCTGAATCTCCATTTTCCTCCCCCCACCTTTTTCTTAATGGGAATGTAGGAAGTTCCTCTATTTTTCCTTCCTTTTCTTTCTTTACAGTCTCTAGTCTCTTTCTCTTGTTTTAGTAGCCGTCATTTTCTGTTGACTGCAAATCTTGGCTATATCCTGATAAAGTCAACAGAAAGGTTTTCCCTGGAATTTCAGACATGTTTCCATATTGGTTTTTCTTTCCACTCCTGTCCTTTTTCTTCTTGATGCCTGGCTGGCCGATTTAAACAAACATTTTTCAGAACAACTTGTCCTCAAGTGACTAAACTGGTAAATAACGGATAAATATAGTTTCAATTGGGAACAGCTTTCTGGCAAAGGATGGAGAACAGCGCTAAAGAAGAATTTTTCTCACCTTGAGTCATGGGACCTGGTTGGTTAAATTAAAACCATTTACTTAACCTGCGTGCACAAACACACAAACAGCAGAGATGTCCTTTACTTATACTGATACTTTATGCTGCCTACGTACCCTTGTTGTGAAGCACAAATAAACCATTTTTATTTCTTTCTTTGAATCTAAAGCAGCACAAACCTAATTTATATATTTAAGCAAAGACCCAGGTTTATTTCTTATTTTTCAGTCATTCTTTTTATTTTTTTCCACACCACCAAGAAAGTTCTGTCATAAGTTTCAACATGTAATGATAGAATTATAAATTCCTTGATGTCCTAAGGCTGGCTACCTCCCATCATAACTCAATCTTGTTGCCACACATTACTGTCTTCTTATCAAAGTGCACTTCAGTGACCATACAAAGGGATGTTGCTATGTTTGTTAACATGATAATTTGCATATTTACTATGAAACATATAGAAGACTTTTATATATATTTTTATATGTGTTTATTCATACAGAGGGGCTAGAAATCTAAATATTACAGTGCTTTTGATATATAGAGAGAAAATAAAAAAAAACCAATTCACAATAGTAAGTCATTGTATTTTGAATTTTTATTGTAATAAATTATAGCAATAGTTCACACAACCCAGCTATTATCTCAGATTGTCTCTCTGCAGAATCACAAAAACAATCTGACTCATCCTGACTTGATTCATGTTCAGTTCCTATTTGGGAAGACTTCCCTCACCATCAGGCTGCCTGGTAGCATATTTTTTTTCTGTGAAAGCTCAAATTCTGTAAAACAGTCCCACAGCCTATGGTGGGTTCTGCAGCATGAATCATGGAAAATATGCATCCCTGCTCATTTGCAGCTGGTTATTTTCGCTGAGGTCCATGTGGAAGGAGAGCTGTACAATTTTTCCTACATGATATGTGTCTTTTTTGCACTCTGATGGGAACAGATTAATAGAGACTTACCAATCATATCAAAAGAAATTCAGCATTTCAAAGAGGGAAAAGAAGTGGAGTTGACATGCAAAGCCAAGGTTGAGTATCGACCATTTCCAGAAAGAAAGTGAATTTGTCTTTATGAATAAAGCAAGGCACAAGAGAGTTGTTTCCCTTTATCTCACAGGGTCCTCTTCATGGCCTATCACTAAATTCTTGTGAAACTTTTATTTATATTTGCTGTGGCTTTTATTTCACCTACATATGTTATATGAATTGGTACATGCTGAATATGTTATTTTAATTAGTTCATGGAGCTGATTAATTAATAACTTGCTGCTCTTACCTGAAAAGCATGACAGGAGCACAGAAAATTACTTGCACTTGCTACCCTTCCTTACATCATTTGAGAGAGACCTCTCTGAGCTGAAAATGCAGCACAGTAGCTTTATATAATACCTTAGACATGAAGTGAATAATAATGTGTGACTTTAGGGAAATGAAGGTGGACCAATGACACTGGCAAATATTTCTGCAGTTGAAGAGTTCAGCAGCAAGCAACCTTGCTTCTGACAGCATCTTGAAAAATTATGGTACAAATTTTACTATTTGTAATAGAAGCATAAAACCATCACTTAAAACCTTACAATGATTGCAACCAGTACCAGATTCCTCCATCTAAAATGAAGACCGAAGGAACTTTGGAA
The DNA here is from genome assembly GCA_013400275.1 of Rhadina sibilatrix. NCBI lineage: Eukaryota > Metazoa > Chordata > Aves > Passeriformes > Phylloscopidae > Rhadina > Rhadina sibilatrix. The sequence continues at coordinate 92,290 of VWYO01010462.1, forward strand.
GCAAAACTTTGAAGTGTTTGGTCATTTGATGTTGTATTGCTGAGCAATAGCCACTTATCTGGTGGCCAAAAGTGAAGTCAGGTGCAGAGAAACAAGTTGCAGGGGCTGTACGTGCTGGGGGGAGAACATCTCACCAGGGGTCAATGGGTTTACACTGGATATGCTGGTTCATGGCCAGGGCATTAGCTGGGTGTCAACTCCAGGAACAAAACTGGTCAAAAACTAATGTAACCCATGGGATTATGCATTTTTGGCATGGAGGCCTGATTTCCTCTCTGTGTGTGTTGAGCTCTGAAGTACAGCGTTTGCTTCAGGCACTCTTAAAGATTGCTCTGAGACCAACCCAAAGGCTGAAAATGTCTTCAGATAGAAGTAGGTAGGTAGGAATCATTTAAGTATGCCAAGAGAAAAGTTCAAGGGTTTTGGTTGTAGATGGTAAGTATTTACTTCAGGACTATGCTCTTCCAATCTAGCACAAAAAGATATAAAAAGATCTGGTGGCTGGAGCTGGACAAATGCACAGGATGAAAAGGCTATGCATTTCACCAGGGAAATACTTAGCTACTGGTGTGGATTGCAAGAGGTTATTGTGGCTTTTCTACCATTAGCAATTTTTAAATTGAGAATAGATGTTGCTGGGTTTTTTTTAATCTAAAAGATTTACTCAAGTTTTAACTGGATTAAATTCAAGGATGTTCTGTGTCCTAAATTATGTGGTTAGGTGACCACACAGTGACTCCTGGTTTTATAATCTGAAAATCCTTTTGCCCTGACAAATAGGGCTGGAGGAGCTTTTACTGTGATTGATGACTTGTATCCATGGATGCACACTGTGTTTACTGGGGTCAGCACTCACCTTCCTTCCTTCTGAACCAGCTCAGCACCAGCTGTCCAGGCTGCAGAACTGCACTAAGCAGACCTTTCCTGCCTAGCCCAGGGATGCTCCTTTTTCACTTATTTCTCTCCTCCCAGGCTGGAACCCCACATTCCTTTTTCCGAGGAGCCAGGAGCCACCTTGAACCGGGGAACTTCTGTAGCGCTTTGAGAGTAACCATTCACAAAGACCTTACAGCTCTGAACTACAGCACGCACAAAGAACACTTTTTTTCTAACAACTACAAAATGCTGCAATAGGCTTTGCTCCAATGAAACCTCTACTAGTGGTAGTGGAGCTTGGTATGTTAGTGACCAAGGATTTGACTATCAGATAATTGTGATTATATGTTCTTTCCAGAACAACTTGCATTATTTAAGAAGAAAAACAAACTCCAATCAAGCTGGTCAGAGGTTTTGAAATATTCAGATGCAGAGTTCCAAGCTTTAGCCGTTGGGGTACAGTGCAAAGTGCTGCTAAGCAGGCAATAAGCTCAGGATTTATTGCAGTGACTGAACTTAAAAATACGGAAAGTTCACAGAAAAACCTGCTCTTGTGAACTTTCAACCAACATTTGCAAGCTAAGAACCCATAGATTACTTATATAATAAATGGATGCATATCTGTCCAAATGTTTAATAAAGATAATATGTGAGAAGCATGTAACAAGTCATTTTCCTCTGCAGTAACAATATATTTTTTCTATTGCATACAAGACAGTCACAATAGCAGTTTAAATCTTTTGAAGCATCTGTTCAGAAGATGATATTTTGACAACAATTATACCCAAAATACAGGTATTAGAATGGGAATTTTCAGGTCAGATGAGACTAAAATTTGGTAATGACTGAATCCTCTTTAACTGTTATTGATATATATGCACCATTTAAACAAGACCTTGATACTAAAAAGTAAACTGAAATGTGCAGTATGATCCAGTAAAACCTATTTTTATAAGTGCTCTTTGCACCCTGAAAGACAAGGGGATGGTGATACTATTGATTTTTAAAAGCCAGATCACCTGTTTCTGGTTACTTTGGCTAATGGAGTATGCTGGGCCTGGAAAGGAGAACAGTGTTTGGCCACAGTTGCCATGTACTCTTACAACTGCCTTCTCCCTTCGGGTGCTCTTTCTGGCTCCCCTGCAAAGCCCTGATCAAGTGCACATGAGTTACATCTACACCAGCACAATAATGGTGATTTTCATTTCCTGATTGCTCCCAGAGGCACGAACACAAGCTCCAGCCCCAGGCAGACACTTGCTGCCCTTTTGCTGGCACAGCTGGCTACAGGTCTGGAAGCCTGGTAAGATGGGAATTTAAGATGGAAAGTACTGCTTCTTCCACATGCACTCATGTTCCAGTTGCAACTTAAATATATTAAAGAAGTTTTTTCTCTCTAAATGTATCTTCACATATCTGCATTTCAGATTTATGCTGTTGCAAATTCACTTTACATTTTGCATTACGCCAAATGCCTACTTTAACTATTGATATTTGGGCTCAACAAGAAGAGGAGGGAAGTGAGGAGAGGGAAGAGACTAAAATGACTCATGGATGTATTAGTAGGATTTCTAAACTTGGGTCTAGGTCTATTGAATCTTTGGCAGCACAATTTCCATCTCAGAACTGGAGTGGTGAGTGCCTATGAAGACTGGGCAGTTTCCAGGATGGGAGCCCATTCTGTCCCACCGGCACTAACCACACCTGGAGCAGGAGGTCTGCTGTTCCGTAAGCACGAGTCTGCTCTCTGACCTTGTTTACATCTTTTCACTAAAGCACACACAGAGAAAATGCTTATTTTGAGCCTAGCTACTTCATCCTGAGAGGATGCAAAGATGCCTGTTCTTCTTGCAGCCAAAGGACTCTCAAAGCCTTGCATTTTTGGGAGAGGTAAGTGACGGAGGAGATGGATCTGCAAAGGTAAGAAAGACCATTCCTCAGAGCTAGAAATTACAGCACAACTCTTGTTAAGCTCTCAAGCTCCAACTTTATGGATTACAGTGGAGAACCTCTGCCACACTAAATGCTGCTTTACTGCTGCTGTCTATATCAGGCGAGGAGATTCTACAATGCTTCCAAGATACCACTTGCCAAAGGGACTGCTCTGTAGGATGCTATTAGAATAGCAGAAGGTGAAGCCATGTGATGAAAAACACATTTGTCAAGAGTTTGGTGTGACAGACATCCATTCCTGAGCTGTCATGTGCTGTAGTATCTGTTTTACATTCCTACACAGGGTTTTGTAACAGTGAGAGGAAGTGGTCAATCCTTTCAAATTTGAGAGAGCTGTGCTGGCACTGATTTCTGTGGCTGCAGTCATGTGTCAAGAGATTATTTCTGCTGGCACAGTGAGTTCAATACATGTCTACATTTTTGATACTTGAATCTCAAAATCTCCACTAGAAGAGATGCCAGTAAACTGTTATTTTCTCCAAGTACCACTTCTCCATAGATGTAATCATAGTAACAGCTATCACATTTGTGCTAACACTGGCCAGCAAGGGTTGAAATCTTGGCCCTGTTGAAATCTTTGGTAAAGTTTTGGCTGAGAAGTGTAAATAGGTTTCCACACAAAAATAAAACAATGGAAGGAAAAAATAGAGGTCTGTGTAATAACAGCAAAATGTTTTCGACTTTCGGCATCCTGGATGTCAATGTTCTTACTCTCTAAAAAGTTCAAATTTGTTTGTGCTGCAAGGAATGCCCCCAACAAAAGTTCACTCCTCATTTCCATATCTACCTCCAAAACAGAAATCCTGTCAGGACTGTGTTTTAACCCAGATGGTGGCAGAACTACAGCCCAGCTAGATACTGGACAGCCTGATGAGGGGTGATGTGGCAAGTCATATGCCAACTGAATTCCTTCTGGTGAATATAGGGATTTTGTTCATCCTCTTAAAAGCTGATGGTGCCCCAGAGGGTATCCAGCCTTCTGAGAGAAAGTTTCATGTCTGCAAAGGTGATTTAGCAAGTGCCCTGCACTAATAAAAATAAGTTTGTTCCTTAGTTTTAACTGATTTTGGAAGCCAGCTCTGTAAAAAAAATACCTGTGGCAGTAAGTATCTAATCCATGAAAAACACTGTGGAGCATCAGGTCCTTGACCTATAAGCCACAGGAAATTCCAGACTAAATGTTCCTAAAAGTTGAGTTGATCATGCCTCATCTTTTTGATGACTGTAGGAATTACTGTTAGCTATACTAATATTAATATTAGTTACAAAAGGATTCAAAAATGCTACAAGAAGTTAAAGGCTAAGTGATATTTTTCCTTTCTAGGCTTTTAAGCTAATTCCCTTTAGAATTAACTTTTATTTATTCATGATGCTGATTTATTTTAGTTGCTCTTCTCTGATTTGCCCAAAAACGTGGGCAGTGTAAGCAGGGAGCAACAGCAGATGGCAGCACCAAGCTGCTGGATCGGGGCTGTCAGGGCAAACAGGGAAAACGCGAACTGAGACGAACTGAAGTTTCTGAGAGTTTGTTTGCTTTCAGATCTCCTTCTTTTCTCCCTTTCCTTTGTATTTATTTTGTTTTCTTCCAATTTTTCTACTCATAATTTGAAAAAGAAAAATAAAAAGAACAGCAGATGAGGAAAGTTGCTATGTCAGGTCATCCTGTATTGATTTAGTAGAAGATGGTAAGACCTGATGTGACCTACTGGATAGATGACATGAGGTTATGGCCTAGCCTACCAGCACTTCACGTCCTATTAAACACTCCACAGGGGCAACATCTGGAGGGTTAAACAGCTGCTGCGTAATGCAATTTTAAATACCACTTCATCAAAGTAATAGACTCCACAGGACCCTCTTGGGATCTGTAAACTGTTCCAGGCTTTGTGTGCTGCAGCCCTTTTGTGTAACACATTAAGAAGACCCTGATAACTCTCACTTTACCAGAATGATAGAACCAAGATTTGCAAATTCATCTACAGAACAGCGTTTTGCTGAGCCTGAGATCAAACACATGGCCTTTATGGGTTTTCTCTTTTTTTTTTTCTTCTTCCTCAAAGATTGATATTTTGTGTATCCAAAATTACTGTAAGCTAAAGAAACAATTTAAGAAGAATAGGTTTACTCTTGAGTCTATTTTACCAGCAATGTATGAACTTCCAAAGGAGATATCATCCGTGCTTTCTGTTCTCCAGGGTAGTTACAGAGGAGGGAGCAAATCTTCTCTGTGCTCAATATAACCAGCCAAGATTTCAATCTGAATAACAAAAGGATTCCTCAGGCCCTTACCAGACCTGGCTCCTCTCCTGCATTCTTTAAATACAATCCCTAGCTCCAGCAACACAAATCATGAAGGAAATGTGGTCTCCAATTTGGCCGACCATGGAGGCTGGTGCCACCATCTAGCTGCAAATCAACACACCTGACAGTAGAATGATATGCAGTTTTCCAAAATAACTCCTTCCACTGCTTCAGACCTGCTAAGCAACAATTATGAGAAGTTCCAATAAATAATTAATTAATCACTTTAGTCACATTGAATAATTAATCACTTTGAGAGGAGACAGCCCAATACCTTTTTCTATTGCCTGCTAAAGCAACATTTGCTTTCTGATTCTGAATCCAGTGAAACCCTCAGCAAACACAGATCCCTGGTTCTGAGCAGGCAGAATTTGATAGCTGTCACTGATTGAACTTTGTTACTACCAGGAACATACAGAAGGACACTTGGCAACTCCTTTCCAGGGAGAAAAACATAGGGCAAAACTTGCAGCCAGCATGAGCCAGCATCCTTTGTGCAAAGTCAATGGAAAGTCTCCAATTCTTTCTGAGTATCTGCCCTTGGTGTTATCCTTACTTAGAGATCCTTCTCCCTGCATTACTGCAATAATTTCAGATTAAAGGGCAGAGGAAAATTCCTCAGTTGCCTGCCATAGTTTCTGTTCAGAAATTCTGGGTAATTTTCTTTGTGATGCTTTTTAAAGAGGGATGTAGTCCTAGAGGAGCAGGAGGAGTTAGGAACCTGGCAATAGCTACCACTGCCATTTTATTTTTGTTATTCCCTCAGTCATTAATTTGGGAGGTTACAGAGAGGCCAGAGGAATGGCTTGTTTTACCTCTTTTTCTACTGAGCTATATAAAACAATCTTCAGCTACCATAATGTCAACAGGAGCACAGCCCTGAATTGTGTCTGAAGCGCGTGCTGTAGCCTCACTTGGCATCCTCCATGCCATTCTGCATCAAGTATTTAGTGCTACCCACAGATGATTCCATTAGGTAACTATTCTTTGGAAATGGTAACTTTTTTTAATGAACATGTGTGAAAGATGCCCTCCTCTCACTAAACTAGTTTGTGGCCTATGCTTTAGAAACAGAATCTATTAAGACTGCAGGCATATGAGCTACTGTAATTTACTTACTGAAATTTTCCCTCAGTCATTAATGCTGAGGACACCACGGCTGCCCTCCATCTGTGGAGAGGTCTTCATATGAAAATGGGGAGCAGTAGGGAAACAGCATGGATTCTCCAAAGAATGCGTTAGTTTATTTATTTATTTCAAATGTCTTTCATGTCTTGGCTTTGTGCATCTTTTCCAAGAAGCAAATGCCTCACAGATGGAAAGAAGCAATTTTCAGTTGTAAAAATTCTAAACAGTTCAGGTGAAATGAAAAACAGAGCTTCCTGGAGACATGCCAGCTTTTCCTTTTATTAATTTTTTTTTTTTTTCCCAGCCTCACTTTGATTGTAAAAGTATTCACCCACCTCCAGATTTTTTAGCATGAGAAATGCCCTTCCTGGGGTCTAATCCATGCCTGAGGTATCACTGCAGATCGATCAGAAAGGAAGGCTCCTATTTCCACATAGACTTTACATATCTGCTCTGATTTTCTGCAGGATGGATCCTCAGTAACACTGCTGCAAAAATTGAGCCTTATACAAACCAAGCTTATACTCACATAGCTCCTCTTCTGGTGGGAGCTGTGCTACATTTTCATCAGGAAAAGGTCTAATTTTTCCACTGATACTCTGTTTTCTGCCAATTCATAGGGTTAGGTTGTGAAAATAGGGAAGAATATCACAGTCAATTGGTGAGAAAGAGTAATGAGTTTATTTGTGGATTCCTCCTGCTGATAAAACCTTTAAGGATTTATGGCAGATCAAATTAGCAGGAGCTGTAGTAGATACCCTCATAACCTTTGGATATCCCACACTGCCTATGAGGCAATTAAATCTACTGCACACTCCCCATGGGGAGCTTAACTCATCCTCCAGGACATCTGCCTTGGAGCCAGACACCCATGGCCAGGCACCTACACATCCCTGGCCTCCCATATGTAGCCTGAAGCGCAGCAGTGGACAGGAGAGTATCTGCCTTGCACTGCTGGTGGCCACGAGTACGGGGCTGGACACACGGGGCCGGCATCTGCAATGAGCGGAAAAAGCACAGGCCCTGGAGCAGCTTCTGGCTGCTGAGGAGGTTAGTCCAGTTCCCTGGGCTCTGAATCGTTTGGGACCCTCAGGATAAGAGACTAAGAAAAGTAGAGAAGGTGGCCTGCAGTAACTAGCTGCTGCCACGTCTTGCAGGTCTGACACTCACTAAAGCCGAAAGCTCAGTCGCTGGCGCCCTTTGGATATTGCAGTGAGTTTTGCAATGCACATTTGACAAGCATGTCGTGTGAGGGCCTACAGGAAGAGAGTGAAACACCCAGAAGTGGGTGCTGAATCAGGGTCTGAGTGTGTAATCCAAGGTTATTTGCTATAAAGTCTAGGACACGCCCTTGAAAATGTTGAGTTGTGCAGGAAATGTCTGGTTACTTGTGTAACTGTTTGCAAGATATACAAACTCATCAGGCTCTGACTCCTAAGTCTTATGACAATAATGCATTTTCTTCCAGACATGTTCAGTTGCATATCTGATACACATATTGCTCAGCCAAAATGACTTGTTAGTGATTTATTTGGAATATCCAGCCTTTACCATATGACATCACCTCCTCAATTTGATGAAAAAAAGGTTTAGACTGAATTCTTCCCATTAAAAATAATGGGGCAATGGTTTCTTGATGCCAATATTTACTGATATCAAAGCAAAATATTGTCTTGGTTATTTTTCTTAATTTATCCCAAACAGTACACAAAGCACAGTGTACAAAAACAATATGTTCCTTCTTCTAAACCAGATCATCACTTACTAATTGCTATATGATTTTAATGAAAGCAGAGGCATGATTCAGTTATGCTTCATAAAAATTATCTCATTATATTTGTTTCTTTTCTTACCCTGATTAATAGAGAGGCCATATAAAATTACTTTCTATATCTGCCTTCACACAAAACCTCAGAAAGATTGCTTTTAAACTGTTCATTATACAAAATACAGGAGAATGAGACCCAGATCCTTTGCTAAGCTATGTGAGAAACAGTTACATTATGTATATCTAATTGTATATACACAGGTAGTAAAATATATGTGTGTGTGTGCGTGTGTGTGTGTGTGATGTGTGTGTGTGTGTGTGCCCACACATATACAATTAATTTTTATATTTTAATTAAAGCTTGCAGATCTCAATGGTATTTGAACATTCCTAAAATTCAGGTTTGGATGCATTTTGCACAGGCTATTCAATGTATCTAAATCCAATAGAAAATCCAACCTAGCACTAGTGCAAGTTCATGTGAGAACTGATATGCTCAGAGAGAATCCTTTGCTTCTGAGCACAGACCTGGAGGCAGACAGAGACGTGCCTTACCTTCCTGGGACTTTTGTTCTGTTTAGAAAATCACATGGAAACCCAAGCATTGCAAGCTCAGATAAAGCATCAGAGGAAAAATAATTTCAAGCAAGGACTGACATGTGAATAGCTGGAAGACTTTGTAAGAATTAGTCTGCTTCCAGCACACCAGAAAAAGAAGACTTGAGCCCAGATTTTTAATGAGGACTCTAGGACACATTTGACAATGAATGAAACTGCCTCTTTTATCAGAAACTGCAAATGCATTTTTCTCAGGCCTTTCTATCACAGCAACCCTCTTTTACAGTCATTCAATAGATCTTTGCTTCCATCTACATTGGGAAATTTCTCCTCCTGCCTCCTCTTGAGCAGTTCCCATTTCATCCTCCTGTACCAAGGGGGGTGAGGTGCAATGGGGAACCATGTTCTGTCAGTGGTGTGCACATCAAAACCCATTAATTGACGACTCCTGGACTTCAGTGACTATAAACAAGCCCAAATCCTGCCACACACATCCAAAGCTAACTTTTAGCCATAGCTCGTACACTGCTACTTCTGTGGGGAAGAAAGAGGGAGGATTTCTGCCTGGTTGCCACTAGATGGAGTGAAGTCAAAACTGTAGATTTTATTAGTCTTGTGATGGAACCATATCCTTTCCCTATTTAGGTTTGGGTTTTTTTTGTTGTTTGGGTTTTTTCTTAAGTCTATTAAGCTGAGAACCAAGCCTGCCTGGTTCTGAAGTGAGAGATCCCTGTTAATGTGTTGCTCTGATTTGTAACTTGAGTTCACACAAAGGATTGATGACACGTGGACTTTCCAAGCTGTACACCAGAAAACTGAAGTCAAATTCTTCAAAGACGGATTCCTTTCTTTGTCTTCCAGCACCCAATTCAGATGAGCAAACAAGGAGTTTCAGCTATGGAGAGGGTCCTTGTGCTGTGACTACACAGGCACAGAGGTTCTATCTTTAGGCTTCTAAGGTAGATCATTAATATCTGGTGGTGCCAACAATCTTGAAAGATTTTAAGCAGTAGTCCATCTTCCCTTTTTTCTCTTTCACTCTGTTAGCCCACCTTTTGCACTTGCCCATGCAAGTGTCAAAACTCCTGTCCTCTGATCAACTAATTACATACTCATAATACATAGGGAAATCACGAGATATTTCTTCTTGGTGTGCAGTTTATTATCATCACTGTTTTCACAGCACAGCTGGTACTCCCTGATGTGATCAGCATTGCTCTACTCCATCTAGGGGGGTTTGGTTATTGTTTTAAATGGCAGGTGACAATAAGGTAACAGTTATGGTTCCTGAAAATCTAGTACACAGTTGTGTACTTTGAAAAGTGCTGTGCAGTTTGAATGGTGAGCGTACCTACATAGAGTTCATTACATTGTTTTTTTTTACTTATACCAAATTGGCATAAGTCTGAAACCATTGAAATCTCTGCAAGTCTGAGGGTATTTTAGGAACTGTCTTGCTTAGTGAATAGAATAGAATAGAATAGAATAGAATAGAATAGAATAGAATAGAACTACTTGAGTTGGAAAGGACCTACAATGATCCTCTGGTCCATCAGCCTGACCAAGGGCTGACCAAGTTTAACACACGTCAAAGGCATTGTCCAAATGCCTCTTAAGCACTGAAAGGTTTGGGCATTGAACGCCTCTCTAGGAAGCCTATTCCAGTGTTTGACCACCCTCTCAGTACCTACTAAACTCCTAAGAACATTTATTTCTTGCTATATCGTATTTGCAAGAAAGTAAGCAACTGTTTCATACTCTTCCTTGAATCTGAATTATAAGCCTTTTTTTACCCTTATTTCTTCTGAAGCAGGAAACTTTGCTACTTTGCAAACTTTGAAGGCTGCCTGTTAAGTAAATGAAAACCTTGCAGATCTCTGCTACTGCTAATATTCTTCCAGATGAGGCTGCTTGGATGTTACTTCTTTTGCACCATGTGAGGTTCCTTTTTACAGAACTCAGTGATTAAATGATTTAAGGCAATAGCTGCTCAGAAATCCAAATACATCTCATCAAGAGCCTTTTAAAAGAAAATTTTGTTGAGGAATGTTTCTGCTTGAAGAATAATCTTGTATTTTCTCCGGGAAGTTTTGAACAGATTCAGAAAAAATTAGAAACTTTGAAACATTAATGTTTCTACATTAAATACTCTGTTACAGTATTTTTCATATTTTTAAGAAAGCAATGAAATTACTAATTGTAACAGAACAGGCGATTAGAAATATAATTAATATTAATTGATTGATATTTTTACTCTAAACATAATTTTGTTTGAGATTTTGAAACTGATGAGTGGAAATTACAGGACAGGAAAAAAAGTTGACATTTCAATGCAGAGTGCATCAATTTGAAGCAAAACCACTGTTTCTGTCTGAAAGAGTCTTTCAACCTCTTTTGGAGACCTCCCCATGTCAAAGGCTTACCTCCCCATGTTGCGCATACACACTTTCAAGTCTGCCAGAGTCTAACAATGAGGGACAGATTGAGAAATCTCAGTTTTGCAAGCAAAGCTGATTTTTCCCATTCCAGTTCCCAATTCCACTGGAATTGAAGTGGATCAGGGCAAGAGCCAGACATTTTCATCATGGAAAAGAGAGGAGGAGTGAAGCAGGAATATAGGAAAGAAAGAGAAAAGGAAATGCATTAGCACTCCAGGCTTGTTGCTTCTGGGACTTCCATGGGGAAAGAGAAACTGAGCCCATCTGGGCTGCCTCCAGTCAGGATTATGACAACTTCCACATCCCAACTCTTCCTCCAGCAAAGCAGTGGAAACATCCAGTTTACCCCTCTGGCACACACAGTCTGATATCTAACCAAAAGGCAAAAATTTCTAAGCAACACTGAGAATTTTTCTTACCAACACTTCAACCTGAATAGAGCTGTTGGCATATCATGCCTTCCCAATTAGGAAATGGCAAGGCTATCCCAAGTACTACAGGAGATTTTGATGCAAAAAATAAAGGGTTCATTGACACTTCTTCACTAATAAATTTCTGATTATCTCCCTCTTCCTTGCAAATCCTGCTGGAGTATTGGTTCAGTATCACACCTTATAAACATCAGCTATATCAACAGCTCTGGAAATTAGAATAGACTTTCTTTCAGGGCTCTAACATGTCTCCTAACTAAATAGGAGACTATTTTCTTCACAATAGCTGGCACCACTGCATTAAAAATATGCTACAAAGAAGTTTATGATTATTTGTTGCTTTGATTAAACACTGGCTGTAGCCATTAATATCCATATACATTTCTAATCTTCATGGGTGGGGGTATCTACAGCAACTACCTAACTTCAGTTTCTTAAAAATCACATCAATTCAAAAGACTTAGTGACCTTTTTTGCTGCTCAGTGGAGAGAAAGAAGCATGTTTATGGGGCAAATAATTTCTCCTAATGCCATATGTGAGGCTATGGTGCCAATAACTCAAGGGGTATCTTTTTCCTTCTGCCAGTCATGAAAGGGGACCTAGGTGACTAACTTAAAGTAGATAATACTTTAGAAGGTAAAATTGTGTCAGATGGATCCCAACAACTATGTTGTAACTTTATCTTGCAGTAAAAAATGGGGGTTTGGCAAGCAAAAAGCTCTGTATATATATCTATGCATATGCTAATACATATGTATTTAAATACTTACGAGTCTATCTGAACCCCATAAAAGCACAACTATATTATTCTAATAATATTCTAATAATATAGTAATTCTTTGTACCAACAACATTCTTTCTTTTTTCACCTAACTTTCTATCCCTTCATAGCTGAGAAGACATCACTACCTAAATACTTGGTATGTGGTCATAGTTTTTTAACTTACTGAAGAAAAACTATTTGCAAACATCTCACTCTCTTCATTGCATATTGTCTGGCAATATTCTACAGTGCAAAAAAGGTTTAAAAATTAGGTTTCTTCCTGTTACTCATCTTGTAAGCCTCAAGTCTTTATGTAGTTTTGCAGCAGTGAAATACCATTTCATTCTAAGGCTGTAAGGAAAATTGCTTCCTTCACCGTAGTTCAGGCAGGACCACCAAGCAAAGGGGAGAAGGGATCCTGCTGGGGGCTGCACTGCCTGTGGCTGAGGTCAGAGAAGGAGAAAGCCAGTGGCTGCAGCTCATGTGCACACAGTGTTTGCTCCCAGTGTGTTTGTGCCTGGGAGCACAGGAGCCACAGCCTGTGCTCAGGACGGACACAGCTCTGGCAGTGTGTCCTTGCCATTCAAACCTGTTATTCAGCCTGCCCACTGCTAGGCCTGTCCTTAGTCATGAAGGAAAATTATACCAGTGAAAGCAATTCTTTTTGATATGGAAAAACGTCAGAAGGGGCTCGGATAAGATTAGAAAAACAATTTCCTTTGCTGACCAAACACAAATTTTAAGCCAGGTCACCAAAGGTGAAATGTCACTACACCAAGTTATGTAGTTTTGACTTTCTGGTTAATCCTTATTTCAAGGTAATGAAACTTAACTGTCAGCTGGAATACCACGTCCAGCCCCAGTATCTACACCTTCAAAAGGATTTTGAAAAATTGGAAAGCATTCAGGAAACCACTTCAGGAATGCTTTGAGAACCCTTTAATCCAGCAGACAAAGGCATAACAAGATCCAGTATCAGAAAGCTGTGTTTTGAAATATTCAGATTAAAATAAAGGTTATAAGAATTGCAAAAGCAGGGAGGGACTTATTACATTGTCCATCACTGCAAACTTATGAATCTAGACTGGTTTATCTTATTAAAAAGACCATCCTTTGCTTAGCTAGTAGTATAGATATGAGTTGAGAATTTCAAGATTTTTAAGATTCCTCTTGGGCCTTGATAAGCAATAAGTCAATGTGAAGTAAGGTACTTGCTTTCAAGCATTATGTCTCATGTCTTCTGTATTTGAGCACGCACTTAAAAGTTGGTACAATAGTTGCATACCCGAAGAAAAACCTAAGCTTAGATTTAGACAAACTTTGATCTTTGGTTATTTTAAACTATGGTCTTTGATTCTTATAGATGAAAAAAACCCCATATTTTGGTGTACATACATTTGTTGTTTTCTTGGGGGGATTAGGTTTGTTTTGTTTGATTGTTTTTTTGGAGGGCTTGGTTTTGGAGGTTTTGGGTGGAGTTTTTTGTTAGTTTGTGTTTGGTTGTGTGTGTGTGTAGTAGAGATGTGAGTTATGATCTAATCTTAGATATATGTTCAAAGTGCTAGGAAAGAGATGATGCTGCAAAGAACAACCATAGATAACAATTTGTTCTAGGACTCTTTCTTTTCATACTTTTTCAAAGTTCACTTGTAAATCATAGACTCATCAGATTTGATCAATATTTAGAGGCACTCAGCTATATTTTACTAAAAGAATATACTTCAGATCATTTATGTTTGATATTCTTATTGCAATGATTATCTGGTATTGTTTATGTTACCTGAGTCTATGAGTAACATATCAGTCTACTACCTGATATGTTACCTGGCGTCACATATCAAACACAAATACTTGTACATGTGTCCCATCCACAGATGTTTCCTTGAGTCAAATTTCATTATTTAATTAAAGTATGAAAAAAGTGCAAAAGCAAAACTGAAATTATTTGAGATCCTTAAAATATTCTCTGAGTTCTTTGCACTAGTGCAATAAACTTTCAGAAGAAAGTGGACTGATATATCAGTGATGTCCCCTTCTCTTTTACCCATCATTTTTCCAGGTGCTATGCTGCTTCTTCTACTTATTGCTTCTCCATCTCTTTGTATGTAACTTTGTAGCTCTCGAATCCTTCTGTCACCAGAACTTTCTGAGGCTTTTCCTTTTGTCTGTTTTCTTCCCATCCTGACCACTCCAATTCCAGATTATTCCGTTCCCACAGGCCCTAGATTTAGAAAAGTATGAAAATTGTGAAAATTAGGAGGCATATGTACAAGTCCCCTTGCTATAGCTACACTGTGGAGTTTTGCTCATCTGAAGTCCATTTTTTCCAATACAGATGGCCAGGGTACCTGCATGAAGCATATGGTACTTTATGACATGAAGTAATATTCTCACTATATGTACCCACAGCACTTCAGGAGCAGCAGAAGTTCCAACCTTTATCTCTGAATCCTTTTGAATTTCCTCATGGTTAGAGGAAATAGCACTAAGCCTGCCTTCTAACATTTGATCAGACAGTGATGGTATTGAAAGCAGACCTGTAGACATGCTTATATATTCAGAAGTTTGTTTGCTTACTTCTAATTATGTAAGTTGGCTTGCTAGAAGCAACATATGCCTCCCATTTCAACTAAAGGATTCATGAGGCTGCTAAATTAAAGTACAGATCTAGGACTAGAACAAAAATAACTATGGGGTGCATTGTCTTCTGGTTTCTAGAGTGATTTAAGTGGTATGATCTTGTTGCATTAGCCTGTGAATTTCTCCTTATACCTACCCAGGCCTACAATCATATATAGAAAAGTGGATTATCCAGATCCAAATAGCATGGCATGAAAAGAGAGAGAAGTATGCATGGCAGTACTGTCATTTTTAACTTGCTGAAGATCCTTAAGTACTTTGCAGCTGGAAGCTTTATAAATACTTGGTTGTAATCAAATACATAATTTAGAGAAAGTACAGTGCTTTTCCACATGCAGTGTCAAGCAGGCATGACAACTGCTGCAGACCCTGTAAAATAATAAACATACCTGCACTGCCTGGACTGCTCTGTGTTCTCTATAGATGAGCCCTTTCTGGTGCCTGCAATTTAACATAAATTAAAATAGCATTTTTTATCTCTTATTGATATCAAAATGGATAAACATTTATGTGAACAGTAAGACATCTCAGTATCAAATCTCATTATCAAATTGAATAATTACTAAGTGTTAGGCAAAGCTACCTGAAGCTCCCTACCCCTTGATGTCTATTATTTTGGTAATAATCCTAGTCCGTCACCAAGAAAATAAACAGAACCACAGAATATTCTGAGTTGGAAGGGACCCACAAGCATCACTGAGTCCAACTCCTGGCCCTGCACAGGACACCCCAAGAGTCACACCATGTGCCTGAGAGCATTGTCCAAACACTTCTTGCACCCTCTCAGTCTGGTGCTGTGCCCACTTCCCTGGGGAGCCTGTTCCAGTGTCCAGCCAGCCTCTGGATAAAGAACCTTTTTCTAATATCTAATCCAAACCTCCTCCAACACAACTTCATGCCCTTCCCTTGTGTTCTGTCCCTGGACACCAGAGAGGAGAGAGATTGGTGCTGGCTCCTCAGCTTCCCCTTGTAAGGAATCTGTGGACTGCTACAGACCGCAAAACACCACAAACTCCCTCAACACTCAAGTTTTCTTGAGTGCTCATAAAGGGTAGTTGATTTTTGAGAACGGACAGCCATCTGCATTCATTTAGATTCCAGCTCAGCCTCCCGGAAGGTGGCAGGCGAGCTGGGTTAGCAGCAAGCATCCTCATGGAAGCCAGAAGGATGGCTGGAGCAGGAAGATGGCACATCTTGCTCCTAGAATTTGAATTTGTGACAACTCTTCAGGTGCCAGATTTGCTCTTGAGAAGGTTGTGGGTTTTTTTGTTGTTGTTGGTTTTTTTTTTTTT